>JAJSOF020000036.1:11832577-11910077 GCA_025594305.2 Periplaneta americana | reverse complement strand
ATCCATATTTATAGTTCAGATAATTGAGAGAATTTCCAGCTATAGCAAATACCAAGGCAAGCAGAGGCGAGAGACCTCTGGTGCCCTTTGTAAATACAAAGCAGCGATTATAGCCCGGAGTTACCGAGTTCTGTTACGGATACTAGACGTTCTGCAGATGTTACGGAATTTTAAAGGAAAAAATCAACATTAATTCCTGAACTTTACCTCCACTTATGAACAATTATCACTTAATAATTCATATAATATTTAATGTAATTAATTAAAAGATAATTATTGTAATTGCCCACATCTAACACCTTCCACATAAGCCAAATATTTAGAAATTATTATACTGCCCTCCCAAGCCAAAAGGGCGTATCTCAGAACTTGAATATTTTTCAGTATTGAGGATTTAGTGAATGATCAAAGCGCGCCTACTTTTAAAGTTAATTTATTGGAATTTTTGGCATATTCATTACTGAAATATATTCAAAATATCTAGAATATAATTTTTAGCCTAATTAGCTTACATTTTTATGTACAATTTGAGATACGCCTAATTTGCTAAGTATTAATATTAATTGTTTAAGATACTGATATGCTTAGCAAATTAGGCGTATCTCATATTGTACATAAAAAACAGTAAGTGAAATTAATTCTGGTTTATTTTATTAATTATCTTTTTTATTTTATTAAATTACAACATATACTGCATAGCAGTATTGAAAAAAATACTGCAAACTAAGACAAATATTATCTACAAAATTAGTGAAGAGACAGAAATTCATTTACCAATCATTCTGTTAATATATTAATGATACAAAGATACAGCATTGAAGTTGAAAATGTTTGGTTATATTTACTAAGGTTCACAGTTCACTAAATACTTCTACGTAAATTACTGAGGTAAATAAATTAACTAAAAATAACAAAACACTGAAAAGTTAGTTTATACAAAATAATTTATACTTGAACACAATAAAAATTTAGTCATCATTTACTGGAAGATTCTCCCAAAATGTCAGTCTGTTTTTCATTATTCCACCCAAAATGCGAATTATGGCACTCTTTTTTTTTTTTAAGCAGGGAATCCAAGGGGTTTTCGTTGCTGCTCAGGACGATGGGAAATATGCATTCGGTTAGTGGTGATTACATTGCTGAGAACGGATTAAAACACGAAGGATCTGTTACTAATGCAATTACGTCTAATTTGACTAGAATGGCAAATAGGAAATACTAAGTGAAAAGAACGTATGTCTGAGAAACGGCCTTTTTGCTTAGAAAAATGAACTTCCGCCAAATTCGCTTAGGAATTTATATTAATTTTGAGATACGACTTTCATTAAATCACATTTTAAAGGCACAATTCATTGAGAAACGGCCATTTCCTTTAGGAAATACATATATTAGCATCTGAACTCTCCAATTATGTTAAAAATAGATTTTCAGAAAATCCTTGAGATACGCCCTTTTGGCTTGGGAGGGCAGTATAGATCGTAATTTACATTGGGCTAAACAAAAAGATTTCACGTGTAAAAGGACTTCAGTTAATACGCGCTTCGTGGGAAGCTTTTCTTCAACATTGTAACATCTATCATTAATCAGAGCAGATAATCCGCATGTTAACGTGATGAGACAGTCAGACGTCGAACTCAAATCGTCGTGTGATTCCCTCTGCCTTTCTTTTCCCGAAGACATTACTAAAGCTACAATTAGAAATTTTCGAGAAGAATTGAGAGGTTGTGAATATGAATCATGGAAGACCCTTTCAGGACGGGGAAAAGGTGTTGAGATGTATAGCGAAGTAAAAGCCGCCAACAGTTGGATTGCAAACAAGAAAGGACTTTCGACTAGTGAATGGATATCTAGCCTGAAAATGACAGCAAATTTAGCAGCTGTTCGTTCCGTTCCCGGCAGATCTCTCGACGGTACCCGGTGTAGACATGGCTGCCCGGAGATTGAAACTCTAGCACACGTCTTGGGATTCTGTGAACAGAGATTGCTCTTGAGGAACTCTAGACATCATCTTGTAAGATCCAAAATTGCTGCCGCATTAAGAAATAAGGGCTGGATAGTAGAAGAAGAGATCTCCTGTCTAGCTGAAAATGGGTCAACGAGACGAGTAGATATTTTAGCGTACAATGCTGACACTAAACAGGGCATCATTGTGCACCCTACGATATGTTTTGAAGTAGAATGTCATCAGTCAGCCGAGGTCCACCTTGAGAAGAAGTCGATCTATGAGCCTACAGTCAACTATTTCAAGCTGAAATATGTCTTAATTCACGTTGAGGTATTCGGCTTGCTCATAGGTGCTCGAGGGACTATGCCAGCTTTTTTCGAAGAATTTCGACGGCAGTTTGCTCTACCAACATCTCTGAGGGATGACATTGTGATAATTGTGTTAAAAAATCCTGCCAAATCCTAATTAATCACATGGTGTCACATTAATAGCAATTGTAATTTTCACGCCCTTTTCTTTGTTACCCTTTTTAAAAATTTAATATCTATATTTACATATGTATAATAATTTTTTTTGAGGATATACTGAGTCCGTAAGGGCTACCCTCAATGGGGGGCAGTTTAATATTATTTATTAAAGACAATTTATAAATTCATAGTACTTCGAAATTTTATCACTAAGGAGGCATTGAGAACAGTATTTTAGCTTCAGTATAATCATTAATACAATATGGTATAATAAATTGGGATGGAGTAGCATCATTTTCACTTAATCCATTAATTTTATTACACAGAAGATTAATAAAAATTTGTCTGACCAAAAATATGGATCACTTACTTAATGGCTTTTAAGGAACCCGGAGGTTCATTGCCGCTCTCGCATAAGCCCGACATTGGTCCCTATTATGAGCTAGTTTAATCCAGTCTCTATCACATTCCTGTGAGTTCGCTGTAACTTTAAATGCTGTAGAATTCACACTGAGTTAAAATGTAAACATTCACACCATTTAACACAATAATTTGCTTCTGTACTACAATGACTCAATGACAAGAGAAAGAGTAGGAACAGCGTCCTTTGTTATTTTCTTATTGTTTATTTATTTATTTATTTATTTATTTATTTATTTATTTATTTATTTATTTATTTATTTATTTATTTATTTATTTATTTATTTATTTATTTATTTATTTATTTATTTATTTATTTATTTATTTCTATAACAGGGCAAAGCCCCAATTACAATAGACAGTACAGATTTTTGTTTAAAACAAACACAGAATTGCGTATAACATGAAAAAAGAGATAAAACAGAAACAAATGCAAGATACAAGTGTAATTACAAATTAAAAATTAAAATGAAAAAATAGGTACCTAAATAAAAGACACAGATATAAATATAAATTAAAAATACCAAATAAAAGTAAATTAAAAAGAGTTAAGTATAGATATCATAGCCAAAAATGTAAAAGTAGCTATAATTGACAAATTACGGAGTAAATATAACACTATGTTAATAAATTCAGTATACAGTATTATATAGTAGGACTTATAGGCTTAATTTATTTATTTAAGAAATTCACTACTACAGAACACGTGTTCCAATTAGTAGGATACCCGACTACAACTACAACCAACATGCAAATAGAATCCAACATATCATGAAACTATTGCTGTATATAACTTTTTCTTATACATATTGTACGATAACGAGAAATCTAAATCCTGTTTATTTGATAGATGATTGTAAGTTCGAAGCATTAATAAAAGTGGAGACATTTTATGAGATTGTGTTTTTGATGTCTGTAAATAAAAGAGAGATCGCTTTCTCAAATTTGATTTACCAATATTGAAACTAATTAGCTGTAGAATATCAGGGTTGTCTATTAAACCATTTATGGTTTTGAACAAATACATTTGTTGTGCTCTTATCCTTGCGATTACTGAGAAATGGTACATTAAATTCAACCAGCATGGATTCATAAGATTGGAATATGTTGTAACAGGAATGTTTTTTCATATATAGCAGTTTTAGGATTTTATTCTGTATTCTCTCTAGAATGACCGGGTGCGAGTGATAGTGAGGGTTCCAAACTATAGATGCGTACATTCCTGAAATCTCTTGAGTTTCTGTAGATGAAACCTACCAGTTTGAAGGCTCTATACGCAATTGTTTTTATATGCGTTAAAAAAGGTCATGAGAGATTACCACTCCAAATTCATTTACTGAAGTGACCCTTTCTAATTTTGTGTTATTTATGCTGTACGTGTATTACGAGTAAAGGTATTGTGTGAACATGTTTTAAATATTAAAGTTGAGTTTGTTAACAATGCTCCATTGTGCCATATATTATTTACTGTCAGCAATTACAATAATTACACATCATCTGAAATTCTTTGAGACGTTCTTTCTAATGGCACCGGTATGAATTTCGTAAAACGCATAGTTAAAAAAATTATAGCACTATGTAATCACTGAATGTTTCTAAGGACAAGTGTAATTTTGGGAAGTGTGCCCACCTGCAAAGTTTTCAAAATAAAGAATGCATTTTAAAGCTCCAGGTATATAATCCTACTGTACAAAATAGAAAATCATTTTTAAATATAAAAAAACTACTTCATACCAGTAAGTTCTTGGAACAAGAGTTCGATTCTAAGTACAATATAACAAATGAACAACAAAAATCCTTGTCAAGAACACCGCGTGTGTTGAAGACAGCTGCTTTGAAGTATCTGTTCGCATTGAACTTCCGATCATGTTCCAAGAAGTCACTGAGCTTTTCATAAGTTCTGCTCGAGACTCCCTTGTAAGTTTACACACGAGTAAATACTGTAAAGGAAAATTGATCTACAAGCACCCAGCTGCCAATAAGGAATGTAAGATACGAGAAATGACTTGAAAAATATCCTGAAATGCTCCGTCCCACCAGCATTGCAGTAACTCTATTAGTTTTTGTCAGCGGAGTCACAACTGAAACCGCAGTAGAGACAGGACGA
This sequence comes from Periplaneta americana, assembly GCA_025594305.2. Taxonomy (NCBI): domain Eukaryota; kingdom Metazoa; phylum Arthropoda; class Insecta; order Blattodea; family Blattidae; genus Periplaneta; species Periplaneta americana. The sequence goes on along the minus strand of JAJSOF020000036.1, from coordinate 11,905,138 downwards.
TATACTCGTTCCTTTCTAATTACAACTCACTTACCCTTACAAATGGCTTTTAAGGAACCCCCCAGGTTCATGGCCGCTCTCACATAAGCCCGTCATTGGTCCCTATCCTAAGGAAGATTAATCCAGTCTCTATCATCATATCCCACCTCCCCCAAATCAATTTTAATATTATCCTCCCATCTACGTCTCGGCCTCCCCAATAGTCTTTTCCCCTCCAGTCTCCCAACTAACACTCTATATGCATTACTGAATTCGCCCATACGTGCTATATGTCTTGCCCATCTCAAAGGTCTGCATTTAATATTCCTAGTTATGTCAGGTGAAGAATACAATGCGTGCAGTTCTGCGTTGTGTAACTTTCTCCATTCTCCTGTAACTTCATCCCTCTTAGCCCCATATATATTTCCTAAGAACCTTATTCTCAAACACCGTTAATCTCTGTTCCTCTTTCAAAGTGAGAGTCCAAGTTTCAAAACCATACAGAGCAACCGGTAAAATAACTGTTTTATAAATTCTAACTTTCAGATTTTTTGACTGCAGACTAGATGACAAAAGCTTCTCAACCGAATAATAACAGGCATTTCCTATATTTATTTTGCGTTTAATTTCCACCCGAGTATCATTTGTATTTGTTACTGTTGTTCCAAGATATTTGAAATTTTCCACCTCTTCGAAGGTCAAATCTCCAATTTTTATATTTCCATTTCGTACAATATTCTGGTCACGAAACATAATCATATACTTTCTCTTTTCGAGATTTACTTCCAAACCTATCGCTTTACTTGCTTCACGTAAAATTCCCGTGTTTTCCTAATCGTTTGTGAATTTTCTCCTAACATATTCAAGTCATCCGCATAGACAAGCAGCTGATGTAAGCCATTCAATCCGAACCCTCTGTGTTATCCTGAACTTCCCTAATGGCATATTCTAGAGCGAAGTTAAAAAGTAAAGGTGACAGTGCATCTCCTTGCTTTAGCCCACAGTGAATTGGAAAAGCATAAGATAGAAATTGGCCTATACGAACTCTGCTGTAAGTTTCACGGAGATACATTTAAAAAGGGAACTATATATGTTTTTAATAGTTGTCGAAGTAATATTTTTCACATTTTTGTCACAGAAAATATTTTTTAATTATGTTGATTGTAGGATATGGAGCATGAAAAACCAGGTATTATTTAGTTTTATGACATGAATTAGTGTTTAAAATTTCATGTTTCTACTCGTAGTAGTTTTTGAGAAAAATGTACATTTATATAGAAGAAACAAAATATGAGTAAATGACACCTAAACTGAACCATATCTTTTAATGTGCACCTTGTCCATATTATGGATCATCATGGTCTCCTTCATTCTCTCTTGCCCTTTTAAGACTTCTTTTATTCTTTCTCTCCATTCTGCACTTCACCTCACAATACATATCTGCTTTCTGAAGGATGCATTGAAAGGAATGGTGAACGGGAGAAGAGTTCGGGACAGAAGGAGATATTAGATGATAGACGACATTAATATATGTGGATCATATGCGGAGACTAAGAGGAAGGCAGAAAATAGGAAAGATTGGAGAATGCTGGGCTTGCAGTGAAAGACTTGCTCTTGGGCAGAATACTACTTGGGTTGGATAAAAAGTAATGGCAACAGTTCGATATTTCTGACATGGCTTTATTCACAGGGGTACAACATTTACGTACCTTCTATATAGTCTCCTCATTTATTACCTTTTGCCAAATGTTTGGAAGGCGTCGTACACCATCAGCGCGTCCATCTTTGTTGATGTTCCGTATTGACCGCCCTAAAGCACGATAAGTTCCTCTTTGGTATTGTACCGGGTCCCTCGCAGTGGTTCTTTCACTTTGGTGAAAAGATCGTAATCGCATGGATCATATCGGGTGAGTACGGAGGATGTTCCAGAATCTCCCATTGCCAATGACATACGCCACAATGAACATCACCTTCACAGCACTTCCAACAAGGCCTTCCCGAAACGCTTTAACCCATCGTGCCACTGCGCGATATGGCAACGCTGCATCGCCACATGCTCCAGGTAGTCCCTGAAAACATTCTTGTGCACTACGATCTCGTGCCACTTCAATTTTGATCCAGGAACGTTGCTCTAGTTTTGTAAACATGATCTTAGGGCGCTCGCACTATCCCTATGAAAGTCAACGTTCTACACACTTCAGTAGATTGACAGAGTACTGTCGCCGCTGGCTACACTAACTCATCTAACAGTCCTTGTTCATGTGCATACAGCTGGCAACTCTCGAACGCACCATCGTCACGTGACAGCAGTGTTGCCATTACTTTTTATCCAACCTATGTATGAATGAATTAGATCCGTGAATTGTTTATTTTTATTATATTTTACTAATCCCCTTGTTGGTAATGCATTTATGTACATCTTTTAATTTGAAAACGTTTTTAGTTCGTGCTCGCGTTCATGTCATAGTATTATTTACATATATATTAATTTAGATAATTTCAATTTCAATTTTATTTATTTCAAATATACAGAATAAAGAAATATAATTACAAAACAAACAAAGAGAAATAGAAATAAAATAATACGAGCAATATAAAAAGAAGATACAGTAATATTAACAAAATTTGAGACCGAATGAGCAGCGCTCGTGCTCGGTCGCAGTTCAGATATAATATTAAAATAAAAAATAATAATAATAATAATAATATAAATATATAAGTAAAATAAAATAGGAACTAAAATATAATTACAGCGGCAATGGAATTATATAATATAATATTAACACTAGAGAAGAATAATATCGCACGTGAAAAGTAGGACTAATATATATTTCAAAATTATAGAATACAAATATAATATAGGTTGATTAATTCATACACATAGGCTATAAATTTATGTAATCAAATTGAAGATATTAACACGTTTCTAATTTTCTTGTTATATGTTAGTGGGTTATATGTTAGAAGTTCTGGGTGTAATTTAGTTAAAGCATTGTACAACCGAGGGCCAAAATTTATGCTATGCTTTAGACCAGCAGATGTGAGACATTTAGGTTCTACTAATGTTGAATTAATATTTCGTCTTGTGTCATAATTGTGTGTCTGTAATACAAACTTATTACGATTTTTATGATTAAATTTTAACAGCGTATACTTATAAATTTGTTCAATATTAAATACATTAAATTCAGAATAGATAAGGATGCAAAGTAGCCATAACCGCTGACGTGCCCATTTTAAACCACACTAACTTCAGTCAGCCGAATGAAGCTCATTACCTGAGTTGCTAGACGAACATAGCAGGGAGAAATATTACACAAATTGTTGCGAATTATTCCCAATTTAGCGCATGTCGATAATCCCGAGGCGTTTCACGCGCCCCGTCGTTTACATGACCTTTCTGAGCAGAGAAAAACGGTGTAATGGTGTTTGGAAATACAGTAGCTTTATAATTGGGGCCTATATTTTAAAACAGCAACGATAAGAACTTCCTGCTGCCTTACATGAACGAGGTATACTCAAACACGATAAAAAATAATAAATTCCTCTGGTGCACTGGTAACGATATTTACAATGCGATGTGGAATGATAAGGATATAGTGCTGCCAACTTGAGAGTACAAATATAACCAAAAGAATATACAGGGACATCATTTTATTTTTACGTCAATTTTTATTGCACCTGACGTCTTGAATATACTTCACTCCCACCCCTTCTACTAATGAAGTTCAACCGTCCTCCACACAGATCCAAGACCGCATATACAGTCATACTGGGTGTTCATTTCAAAGTATGTCATGACGTCACTGTTGTTGGGTCACCGATGTGAAGAGAGTTTCAGCTTATATGTTAGAGAAGTTGCCTATTATTTAAGGCGTTCTTCAATCTGAACTTGAGAACATGTACGGTATAACTTGAACGTCGTAGCAACAGTTGGCGGTCTGTACGGTCTGTGTGCTACCATAACCTCTTTCGAACTGTGTTTTGCGCCGGCAAGTCGTACGCAGGGTATTTGTTATCATCGATTGCGTACGGTAACATTCCACAACTCAAATCAAATGCTCCGTGTCCATGTTGACCGTCGAAGTTAATGTCAACAAATACGTAAGTAATCGTCTTAACCCTCTCCCCATATCCCGACAGTACGTATTTCCAAACAGTTCACATTCCTGCCACTACCGGCGTTACCGTACGTATCGGTACGTACTCTTCAGAATGAACGCCGTACTTGCTAGGCAACTTCTCTGCCTCTTAGGTTATACACCTCTGCGGAAGTGTAGGAAGATTGAATTCTCTTGGCTCATCGGCTAGTCACATGACGGCATACAGCGTGCCATGACACATTTTGAACTGAACACCTAGTAGTAGCCTTACGGTCATAGTGAACAGTACGTTCCAAAAATATGTTCGCGTGTTCCAGTGACGAAAGAGCTTTCAATATTGAATCATTTTCGCACAGGTACTGTCGTCCATTTGCCTACGCCGCATCCCGGTTTCCCCGACCTGCTTCTATTCGCCTCTCTGTGTAGGCTAGTGGCTGGGCTGTCTTACCTCTTTTCTGAGAACATTAATTTCTGTTAGGAATTGGACGTCTACGTAATATTATAAACATACAATTGTTTAAAATGACTTAAATAAAAGGATTTTACTAAAGATGTTATTAAATAAAAGGGCCTCGTCAAGTAATTAACTGTTATGTGATTTCCTCCTTTCTACGACCCTGCGACATAACCACTTGGACGGACAGTGGATAGCATGTCTGAGTAATTTTATCTTTTCGGATCGGACGGAAGTGAAGACTGAATTTACAGTACTTAAGGTACTCTTTTATAGATTAGGTACAAAATTATTTCAACATGAGTTACTGATATGAAGTACGAACCTGGTAATTGGAATTTCGTACAATAGTCTATAGTGCGATAATATGCACATTAGAACTGAAGCCTGTATCGAAATGAACGACTACCATTTTCAAAAATGTGTTTAAATATCCATATTATGATTATTTTTCAATTTAACTTCATTCTCTATATTGTACGCTAATGTGCTGTAGACAGTATAATATAGCCTACACTGCATAATGAATATGTCTGCATGGACAGCTCAGTTCGTGAGTAAAAACACTCATTGTTAATACTATACTGTATTTTGATTAAACAAAAACCCAATGAAAATTATCAAACTGAAAATCGCGATATTTCCTAGTTTACGTAAATGGATGAACTACTTTTCTTCCCTCCTATACCTAGAAAAGTGATTTGTTTGTATATTACGTCAGTACCATCGAACTCCAGTCGTGGAAGGGGGTAGCAAACGGTGTTTCCGGTTCTCAATCATAGATCCAAAGGAATAGCCAGGTTAATATTAGAAATGTTAGTAACAATAAAATGATGTCCCTGTACAAGTAGCAAACTAAAACTATGAAATATGTGAAAAATATCAGAATATTTTAAATTTCCATTTACCTAAAGATCTCTTAAATGTATTTTTTTCAGTCCCTTTTTGCTTTCGGTAAGCTCCTTCAGAGAAACCAGTACCAACAGATAAACAAGACCACTGTACTTCGGTTCTATCACTTCCAGTATATTTTACAGACGGATGGACGGAGGACAGCACAAAACAAATATTTTTCAGGCATAGCGCACATGTACGTTAACATTTAAGGTTTATTTCAGCATTGTATTCCTACATTTGTCTTAATGTTCACTTGGCTGAACATTCCTTCTTAATGTATTATGGTAAACTTAATAGTACCGAACATGGTAACACTTACTTACTTACTGGCTTTTAAGGAACCCGGAGGTTCATTGCCGCCCTCACATAAGCCCGCCATTGGTCCCTATCCTGAGCAAAATTAATCCAGTCTCTACCATCATATCCCACCTCCCTCATATCCATTTTAATATTATCTTCCCATCTACGTCTCGGCCTCCCCAAAGGTCTTTTCCTCTCTGGCCTCCCAACTAACATTGTATATGCATTTCTAGATTCGCCCATACGTGCTACATGCCATGCCCATCTCAAACGTTTGGATTTAATGTTCCTAATTATGTGAGGTGAAGGATACAATGTGTGCAGTTCTGCGTTGTGTAACTTTCTCGATTCTCCTGTAACTTCATCCCTCTTAGCCCCAAATATTTTCCTAAGAACCTTATCCTCAAAAACCCTCAATCTCTGTTCCTCTCTCTCCATTTACCAAATAATGGTCAGAATTACAGTCTGCCCCCTGAAAGTTCGAATGTCTACTATACTAGTATGTCTTCGTTTATCTGTCAAGATATGATCTATTTGGTTGTGTGTCATTCCGTCTGGAGAAGTCCAAGTATATTTATGTATATCCTTATGGGGAATGTTGTATTCTTGACAATTAAATTTTTCGATGTGGCAAAGTTGACTAACCTAACTCCATTGTCATTACTACTTACGTGTAGGCTCTCTTTTCCAACTGTTGGTTTAAAAATATCCTCCTGTCCTACTTTAGTGTTGAAATCCCCAATAAAACTTTCATGTGATATCTAAGTAACTGATCAAATGTGTGTTCCAATTCCTCATAGAAGCTATCCTTTATATGGTCGTCTTTCTCTTCTGTAGGCGCGTGAGCATTTATAACTACGATATCGCACCATCTACCCTTAAGTACTAAATACGATAACCTGTCACTGATAAATTCGACCTTTTTACTGCTGATTTTATTCTTTTATGTACAAAGAATCCTGTTCCTAATTGGTGATTAATGTTTCCTTCCCCATAATACAACAAGTAATCGCCTATTTGTGATACGCCATTCCCATCTAACCTAATCTCTTGTACTCCACGACATGGTAACACTGCCAGATAAAATAACTGAATTATTCACATTCAATTCTTGCACATGATAGGGACCGATGGTGAGCTTATGTGAGGGCGGCAATGAATCTGCGGGTTCCTTAAAAGCCATTTGTAAGTAAGTAATAGTTCTTTTTAAATTACCAGTCTGAAAAAACCAACAATGAAAAAGAACAGCCATGTAAAGTTATGTGCAAAGTTGCATCCTTGACGCCAGCCGTGGCGAAAAGGCCATGGTGCGCCGAGCCACTGTGTAAGCTGCAAAGTGCATAGCACCTATGGAGGGAAGCGGACAACCGAAGGGGAAGTTAATGTTCAGGACGTGTAACGAAGAAAGAAATGAACAAGAAAACATAGGACACATTATCACAACCTAAAATTAACTGTCTTCAGAATGTCTCTGCGACAAAGTTTCAAAATCAGGAATTATGTCACTTACTGCCAGTCGTAGTTGATCACGAAGGTATTTGTCTGTCAGTCGTGATCTAAATTTGATTTTTATTATTTTCATTGTTGAAAATAATTTTTCACAAACGTAAGTTACAGCGAACATGGCTTCAACAGAGCAAGCGAAAGAACGAAGCTTCAAATATTTATTTTTTCCAAAGATTTGAAAAGTTCAACATTTGTCAAGTCCTTACATCTAGCTTTCATTTAACGTCACATTGTAAATCTGTGAGTTTAAATTGAAAATCTAACGGCATTATTTGTACATCTGCTGTAAAAGAATCGACGTACAGAGATGATAATGATAATAATAATAATAATAATAATAATAATAATAATAATAATAATAATAATAACACTTAACCTTTTAATGTTTCATCAGTAACATGTAGTAACTTATTATGCCGTTTTATGTTACACAACCGTTTTCCTAGTAATATTTGTGATCAAGTCATACATTTAACATTTTCATCATATTGTAAGCAAAAGAATGCATCCTCCCATCCTACTTGAAACTTTCGTTTTTTTATAAAGGTACATGGTTTCGAGAGAGATATTGCGACGATACGCCACTCGCAGGTCCGAGACAAATACAAATAGAACGGAGTTTGACTCCAGTGAGTGAGAGGGTGGGGGTTGTAGGTAGGAAGCGAGAGAAAGCACTGCGAGCCACAACGTGCTCGTGAGTCGCATTTTCGCCGCGGCTGCTTTACGCTGAAGTAGTTCCTGAGAATAAGGTGCATGAAATTCGTGAATTTAACATGGCGGACATAGTGTATATATATATGCTCGCCTTAATTACCTTAAGGACGTTTTCAAATGCAGAGATTATTAAGTGTCGAAATTCAATGTGTTGTGCTGTCCAAGGGGACGTGATCATTTACGATGCATTGCCGAGGGCAAATATTGTTCTAAGAACGCACAGCTTTAAGCTGAATGCACTCTTTTACGAAGAGATAGTGTGCACGAGAATTTTGCTTTTGTAATCATAACACACAGTAATAACTACCTTCAGTGGATCATGCATTGTTCAGAAAAGTAATTCTATATGTTTTTATTCACATTACTGTCTCTTTAGCTTGGGGCGAAATGAGAGTAGTCATGTCCCTTTCATTTTGATAATCCGATTCAGAAAAGCTTCACCATCACGTTCATATCGTTGCAGACGCACTATTACCGTCTGCATCTGTCGTCACATTTGAAGAGTTCTTAAAGCAGCGGGGTGGACATTGTTACTCGCAGCAGCATGCCTGCCAGCGCCTTGTTTCTGTCGGCTGGCTTCCATTCCTTTGTTTGCAAAAGCCGATATAGCAAAGCTTCTTCCGCGCCAAGTTTCTTGTAATGTCTTACAGCAGCCGTGGCGAAAATGCGACTCACGAGCACATTGTGGCTCGCAGTGCATTTCCCTCGCTTCCTACCCACAACCCCCACCCTCTCACTCACTGGAGTCAAATTTCGTTCCATTTGAATTTGTCTCTGACCTGCGAGTGGCGTATCGTCGCAATGTCTCTCTCGAAACCATGTACCTCTATAAAAACGAAAGTTTCAAGTAAGGATGGGAGGACGCATTTTTTTGCTGACAATATGATGAGATATTAACGGTCTTACTAATAAAAACTCTATATACAGACGTTTAACTGTCTTATACTTATACAATGAGTAGCTCGTTTATAAGTCGTGTGTAAATTCCTTACTAATAATCACTACATACGTCGTGTATAACAGTATAACTATTACACAGCTACGTCATAGTTTCGTCATTACTTCGTTACGAAAGGTAATGGAATATCTGAGGTTTTCTATTGCATCCGGTAGAGCGCTCTAGTGTGGCGTGTTAAATATCGATAGTACAACTGGCTCTAATCGATTACCACACTACATTTTGGTCAAAGAGTACAAGCTACAGCAATATTATTCTAATAATTCTATTATCTTTGGTTTGTTCTTCTGTGGTTACAAGGTAACCATCATCATAAAATGACAGTTGATACGAACAGCTGTTAGAGCGCGGCCATTTTTTCGCTATATACAACACTTAAACAAGGGGTTTCGTGTATATAACTACTGCAAAGCAATTCCCATTGTATAGTTACAGCCTGTTTATACGTCCATAGCTTATTCACGGTTTATTAGTAACGTTTTCTGTCTCAACTCTGCATAAGTCTCGTATAAAAACTATACACGGTTTATTAGTAAGACTGTAAATGTATGATTTGTTCATAAGTATTACTAGGAAAACGGTTGTATAACATAAACCGGCATTATACTACATGTTACTCATGAATCATTAAAAGGTTAAGTGTTGTTGTTATTATTATTATTATTATTATTATTATTATCATCATCATCATCATCATCATCTCTGTACGTCGATCCTTTTTCAGCAGGTGTACGAATAATGCGGTTAGATCTTCAATTTAAACTCACAGATTTACAATGTGATGTTAAATGAAAGATTGATGTAAGGACTTGATAAATTGTGAACTTTTCAAATCTTTGGCAAAAACAAATATCCGAAGCTTCGTTCTTTCGCTTGCTCTGTCGAAGCCATATTCGCTACAACTTACGTTTGTGAAAAAAATTATTTTCAACAATGAAAATAGTAAAAATCAAATTTAGATCACGACTAACAGACAAATATCTTCGTGATCAACTACGATTGGTAGTAAGTGACATAATTCCTGATTTTGAAACTCTGACGCAGAGACATTGTGAAGACAGTTAATTTTAGGTTGTGATATTGTGTCCTATGTTTTCTTGTTCATTTCTTTCTTCGTTACACGTACTAAACATTAGTTTGTAGCCTTGTACTGTATATAATTTTATTTAAGTGCCTGACGTAAGGAAAATGAAGAACCGTTAATAAGTCAGGCAGTTGCCTCACTTCCCCTTCGGGTGTCCATAGGTGCTATGCACGTTGCAGCTTACACAGTGACTCGGCGCACGATGGCGTTTTCGCCACGGCTGTCTTACAGTATTTAATTGCATTTTTGCTACAAACAGCCTGACTTTTTGAAACACATACGATGGTCATTTCATAAATCATGGCAACTATATTATATCAGCTAATAAAACTGCAGGAATACAAATTCACTATATGCGATTGAAGGTCACTGGAATGTGCTTTGTAATGCTAGTACCAAATAGGGACCGGGTACAGGAGGCAATGGGTAAGAGAAATTGAAAGATGTGTAAACAAAAATCATTGTACAGAGCTAGTATTATCAACGGTCCCAGAAAACAGCTGCCGGCCGCGCCCCGCATGGTTTCTGTCGAGCGTGTAATCATTTCTCCGGCGCTTCTCCAATATACAGTGTGTTTGCGAGGTGGTGTTACAAACTTTCAGGGATGATGGCGAAGGGCACGTGTATCAATTTGAGATAAGGAACCATGGTCCGAAAATGACTGAGTCGAAAGTTATAAGCAAAAATAGTTGTGTGGAAATGGAATTGTAATTTGTTGCCACGTGCCCTCCTTCCCTTAACTTTTGGAACAATCGTGGAAAAATGGTATGGGCCGGATGTCTCCTACGTGGGTACTTGTCCCGATACAATCTGTGAGCTTGGCTACTGTTCCCATTAGCTCATCCATATTCGAAAATCAGGTTTGCTTATTCCGCTCTCGTGTACTCTTCCATTTCACTAGGACTGATCGACTGGACACTGCAACTTGTACACATACACTGCTGTCTACAGGCGTGGATATCAGGACCGACCATGTCCGTTACACATTACGCTATCTGCATTGCTTTAGTGTAGTTTCCTGTCCCCAGCCCTCAGACAGCGCACTGAATGGAATACTGTAAGTAAACAACGTCAGATGAATACAGTATGTATAAGATGTACAGATAAATACACATAAATAAGGTGTACAGAGGAATAAAATTATTTAATTTCCACACAACTATTTTTGCTTGTAACTTTCGACTCAGTCATTTCCGGACTAGGGTTTCTGATCTCAAATTGATACATGTGACCTTAGCCAACATCCCTGAAAGTTTGTAACACCACCTAGGAAACACCCTGTATAATAGTACTAACAATAAATATTAAATAATTTGGACTTACCATGGTCACAGTCGTTGCTGAAAATGGCTCCTATTTGCCGCCAAACACAACTGACATCTTTTGATAAACGAATGAAGAACACATCGGCCTAATTGATAACCTCGATTTATTCTGGTATATAGTATTTTAGTTGACTCTCCTATCAGGGTCTGTCTGCCTTAATGCTTGCACTCTTGGAATTTTGTATGGCTTCAGTTTCAATAATGTTGTTTCATTTCTTACAGAAGACTGAGATATTCCTGTGCTAAACGCTTTAGTGATGTTCTAATCTTTCACCAATCTCATCTAATTTTTCTTTTGTAAGAACACTACGTTTTATGTTTGATTTTCGATTCTCCACTGAGCCTGTTTCTTTAAATCTATTAGCGAGTCGTCTAATTGTTTTGGCAGAAAGCTCAGGCCTGTTTGGAAACTTTATTCGAAATTTTTCTCCTTGTTTTCGCACACGACCTTCTGCCTTTTATGTAGAATGTATTGTACATATACACACGTTCGCGCAATGAGAATTTGTTGCTAGGCATTACCTAAATACACAATAATCACTCAATTTTACTTATTAACATTGTACACTTGAAGAATTGAGAGTTTCATAACATGACTTCTAAGCACACTGAATGCCATATGGTTGCTGGAGGTCGAATGCGCGGGAGAAACGGTTACGCGCGCGCCGGGCGCGCTGTTTTCTGGGATCAATAATTATAATGGCTCTGTATTATTAAGCACAAAAAGAAACAAAGTACATTAATCACAGCTCACACCCTTCAAAATAGTCTCCCAAGGCTTCCACACATCTTTGCCAACGATCGTTGAATACCATCGGCTGTGTGCGATTCTTCTGTGGGTAACACTTCTCGTCGAAACGCTGGTAAGATGTCATCTCTATTCGCAAACCGCTTTTCACACAACGGCTTCTTCAATTGCGGAATGAGATCAAAGTCACATGGACAGAGATCAGGCGAGTAGGGAGAGTATTCCAAGATCTCCCACTCCCACCGTTCCTGACAGGACCTGCAGTGTGGGCTGTTGCGTTATCATGGAGAATTATGGCATTGTTCAGCAGTGTTGGATGTGTCCCCCGAATTGTACGACGTCCACGTTTGAAGGTCTCCAGCCACGTACAACATTTCGATAAGGCAACGCACTATCACCCATTGCTTCACGTAGCTCAGAATAATAATAATAATAATAATAATAATTATTATTATTATTATTATTATTATTATCATTATTATTATTTTATTTTCCCTGGCAGAGTTAAGGCCATCAGGCCTTCTCTTCCAGTCAACCAGGATCAAAGCACATACAGAAAAATCCATACCGGTATAGACGTAACACTTGGCCACGTACTGGGGTTCTGTAAGAAGGGAGAGCTACTGCGTATCAACAGACACCATCGTGCCCTTACAGCAATTGCCAACCTGCTAAGAAACAGAGGATGGGGAGTACATGAGGAGATTCATTGTGTGTCTGAAGATGATTCTCATAGAAGAGTCGATATAATTGCCATCAATAGAAGAACCCAGAAAGCGACGGTCTTAGACCCTACGATTTGCTTTGAACGAGACACGAATCAAGCACTGCTGATAAATGATGACAAGCGAGCTAAATATGTACCTTGTCTTCCATACCTCAGTGAAAAATATGGCATTTCGCTTTACAACTGGGATGTTACAGGCTTACTATTTGGAGCGAGGGGTTGTTTACCAAAATTTACATGTAATATCCTTAAATCCTTTAAAATTCCCTTTTATGAGGTTCAGAAGATTGTAATGGAAATTCTGAAGGCCTCTGTTCAAATTTTGCACTATCATCTATATATTAACACGTAATTTTTTGTTTTAATGTACAAATCTAATCCGCATTTTGCCCGTTCCATTTCCCTTTATCTTTTATGTTTGTTAATTCCGGATCCCAGTGGTCAACATCACTTGAGGACGGATGATTTTAAATCTTAGTACTACTTACTACTACTACTACTACTACTACTACTACTACTACTACTACTACTACTAATAATAATAATAATAATAATAATAATATAAATAAATTAAATTAAATTAAATAAAAGAGAAATGAGTACATACGAATATAATCACAAACAGGAAAATACATTCTAGTATACAAGTATTAACTTAAAAAAAAATAATGATATTGACGAGTATTTCTGCCAGGAAGAACTGTAATTTTCACTTATGACGGATGTTCAACTTTACTTACATCCATCTTGGAGCACAGCCTCTAGCATACTAAACTTTGCGTGTGCTGTCAACTAGCCACCAATGCACAAAGACGCAATCTGGCGGAGACATCCCGTACTGTGTACAATAGTTTCTAAACGTGTATACTGAACTAACCACATTTTCAGTTATTCGGAAGGTATAACATAGTTTCCAGGACTTATGAAATGATCCTTGTACATACGATACATCCTTTTAAAGCAGTATAAATTACTTGTCTTTTTACAGTAGTTTATTTTACGACACTTTATCAATTTCTATGTTTATCTAGCGTCTGAATGATATGAAAGTTATAATGCGAATGAAATGAGTCCAGTCCACACCTGTGGAGTAACGGTTAGCGCGTCTGGCCGCTAAACCAGGTGGCCAAGGTTCGATTCCTGGTCGGAGCAAGTTACCTGGTTGAGGTTTTTTCCGGGGTTTTCTCTCAACCCAATATGAGCAAATGCTGTGTAACTTTCGGTGCTGGACTCCGAACTCATTTCACCGCCATTATCACTTTCACCTCATTCAGACGTTAAATAATCTAAGATGTTGATAAAGCATCGTAAAATAACCTACTAAAATAATAAAAAATGAGTCCAACGCCGAAAGTTAACAAGTATTTGCTCTAAGTGGGTTGAGGGGAAAACTCCGGAAAAACATCAACCAGGTAACTTGTTCTAAACAGGACATTAGTTTCTGTGATGAAGAAAGAAGTCGACGAAATTCCCAACAAGAAACATTTTAAGTATGGCTTCTCTGTACAAAGATTGCTCTCTCACATAGTACAAGTTTTGTTGGTCACTATGGCGACCCTAATTTCCAAATGCTGTTGTCATTAATTTCTAATGTCCTAGTTCACTTGCCAATGTATAATGAGAATATAATAGTACATTATGCAACGAGCCTATAATGGTAGTAATTAAGACGCGAGTATGTTTATGAAACGAGCGCAAGCGAGTTTCATAATTTCCATACGAGCGTCTTAATTACCATTAGACTATAATCAAGTTTCATACGACTTTTTATGCTCGACCATATTTCTAACTTTAAATTATTCATAAGTATTCATGTTATTCTTATCTGACTGAGGAGCGGAACTGACCTTGTGCAATAGCTCGTAAATTGTGAGATGTGCGTAGACGCGGAAGTATTGATTTTTTCCGAGAAGCAAATGTCGACATTGACCTTGATATAATCTAGAGAATAAAATAAACATTAATCTTGATATAACCTTGAAATTGAATTATACATTGAAAAACGAGATGACAAATTGAATTTATTTGAATATTATTTACAATTAACGCTAATTATTATAGTAACAGAACATAACCTTCTGCGACAGTAGGCCTATTGGATTTCCAGCCTCCGTGACGTTTCGCTAGTTGTGTTTCGATTGCATATCCGAGAATAATCGATACTTGCGCTTTCATATTACTTTCTGATTAGTGGAAAACCTGAACTCTAATGAATAGGTGTACTTTAATGAGGTCCATTAAAGGGCTGCTACCATGTGTATAATTACTACATTTCGGCATGTTCGAGCATAAAGATTTTTAAAGTCCTAGTAGAACTTATGAGGTCTATACGGGATTTATTCCGGTGCCGGAGAGAATTTTTATTTTTCTCCGTTGCATTACTCTTTCATCGTATGATGACGCAGAATATCTGCATGTAAATATCATATGCACTTCGGTACATTAAAATAATATATACGATATGCGTAAATCACTTCGTGATTTAAGACTGCGCTTATTCCGTCGGATCCCGGCCAACTAGTCACTCATAACGAGTGCACCTCAGCACATGTGTGGACTTCAGTCCTACGTTCATAGACATCTATGACGTAGTGCAGAGGGCGGCCACTAGAGGGAACCCAAGAGTTGGAGCTTAAACTGAGACGATTCTGTCGGACACCGGGATGGGTATCCGGTGTGGCTTAGTGGATAAAGCATCAGCACGTAGAGCTGAAAACCCTGGTTCAAGTCCCGGTGCCAGAGAATTTTTCTCCGTTCCATTACTCTTTCATCATATTCCGAAGGAAAGCTTGCTAAGAAAATTTATCTTATAAAAAAATTATTTGCCTTCGAATGGATGTGAACCACTATAACTGAAATTCAATGACAATTACTACAAGAAAAATATATTCATTGTTGTTTATTATTGTTTTTGTTACAAAAATGAATTTTGAAATGTTTTTTTTTAAGATATGTAAACAGTCTAAGTCCAAACATCTGCAATGACTTCTAAAATAATGCGATAGAATAACCGAAGTACTTCAAGTAATGAGATACTTCTGTCCCCTTCATCTTTCCTGACTAGGGAGCGCAGTACGTGGAAGATGACGTAAAAGCAGTGGAACTTGTAGTTTGAAGAGTCACTGCTAGAGTTCGCAAAATAGCTCAATCACGGGGACAAAGAGAAGAATACGAAATCTGATACTACACCGCCGTGTATTTTCACCAGTTCTCGGAATGAATATTTTTCTGCAGACTCGTTAACAGGCGTAAATCAATAACAATTTGCACGTCCCCTGAAAAGACTAGAATAGACAGGACAGTATGGAACCCATTTTCCAGCGTACTCTATCTTTGCATTGCATCGCACATCTTTCAAATAATATAATATTATGTTCTTACATTATTTTACACTTAATTGAAAGTCAAATAAATTAAAATAACTTGTGCTAGGAATTAAATGGTTTTGTGTGTAGCGTAAAATTTAACGGATCCGATTAAAGAATTATGGCCGGTTTTTCCAAGCATTGTTAGAAAATTTAACGACTGTTAAACTCTAAACAGTTTGTTAATTAATAAAATTGTATGTTTTCAACACCAGTTTGGTTTAACAGATTGTCAACAGTTTGTTAATTTTAAATGTAGGATTTCCGCCAGTTAACTCATTTAACAGTTAAATATGGCCGATGTCTCTACAGCTGTTCAAACAGAAGTTGCGAAATTAATATTTTGTGTCTCTCTCCGTAGGGAATGTTTAGCATATGACTGGTAATATAACATTTAAAAATACTTTGGACTGTTTAAATACATCAGTGTTATTTTATTTCTTTCGTATTTCGTATCCATAATAGCAATGAGGAAATATAACCTTACTTTGTAATTATTATTCAGCACGTCACCTACAACTTTCATTTGTCAACTGTTTGTTTATGGAGCGTGGCCTACTGTAACAGGTTGTCATTTTATGCAAGTTTCATGACTCACTCTATAATATAGAATTTAAAGATTAATTTTAGCCAGTCAAAAATTGTCTTACATGTGTAGAATCATTACCAACTGCTGTTGAGTAGTTAAAATAGTGCTAACAGACGTTATAGTTAAGTGTTGGTTATCTTAAACAAAATTATGTTGAACAAATGGAAAATACATTAACAAAGCGTTAAAAATAAAAACACTGTTAATTTAACATTCGTTAAGCAAAATTAAACATTACTTGGACAAACTGGCAATCATTCTCATAGTGTCCATGTGAAAGCTATGCAAATGTCATGGCATCCAAAGAGTTCACAAAATCATAATCGGTAATCCATGTCATGGGTATTACACACATAATGTCCTTCATTTTTATAGTTTCAAAACAACTGTGAAATTTCTAAGTCAAAACATTCACTTGAACTGTAATAATAATTGCCATTTTGTCCAAGTAATGTTTAATTTTGCTTAACGAATGTTAAATTAACAGTCTGTTTATTTTTAACGCTTTGTTAATGTATTTTCCATTTGTTCAACATAATTTTGTTTAAGATAACCAACACTTAACTATAACGTCTGTTAGCACTATTTTAACTACTCAACAGCAGTTGGTAATGATTCTACACATGTAAGACAATTTTTGATTGGCTAAAATTAATCTTTAAATTCTATATTACAGAGTGAGTCATGAAACTTGCATAAAATGACAACCTGTTATAGCAGGCCACGCTCCATAAACAAACAGTTGACAAAAGAAAGTTGTAGGCCTAGGTGACGTGCTGAATAATAATTACAAAGTAAGGTTATATTTCCTCATTGCTATTATGGATACAAATACGAAAGAAATAAAATAACACTGATGTATTTAAACAGTCCAAAGTATTTTTTAAATGTTATATTACCAGTCATATGCTAAACATTCCCTACAGAGAGAGACACAAAATATTAATTTCGCAACTTCTGTTCGAACAGCTGTGGAGACATCGGCCATATTTAACTAACTGTTAAACGAGTTAACTTCCCAAAATCCTACATTTAAAATTAACAAACTGTTAACAATCTGTTAAACCAAACTGGTGTTGGAAACATACAATTTTATTAATTAACAAACTGTTTAGAGTTTAACAGCCGTTAAATTTTCTAACAATACTTGGAAAAACCGGCCATGAATCTCTTTTTGCTTGAGGTAGATATCTGTGTTTTACACTTCTTGTTAATAAGATTTGAAGTGAGTTCACAAATCTTGTAACATCCGTAACGGAACCTTTTCTTTATATTCTGCGATAATAATAAATTTTATTCAACTACTTTTTTCTTCTAAATTTATTTATTTATTTATTTGATTTAAATATACAGAATAAAGAATATAATTACTAACAAAGAAGAGAAATAGAATTATAATAATACAAACAATATAAAACAGGAGATACAGTAGTATTAACAAAATTTGAGACCGAATGAGCAGCGCTCGTGTTCGGTCGCAGTTCAGATATAATATTAATATAATTGATAATTGATTCTAATAATAAAATATGACAAAAGTCATTTCATTTTCTATATATATACAGAGGTGTGAAAATTATTAGAATAATCTTAATTTTAAAGGTTTTTAATAGTTCCTTCATTGAATTGATGAATAATGGTATATAATATTACTATACTGATGTAGGATATATTTACTACTAACAATGCCGGAAAGCATTGTTGTACATTGGTATTTTTCTTATTTTACAATTGTTATGTGAATTCAGAAATTATTATATTATGTTGGCGGAATTGGAAACATAAAAATTAATTAAGAAATGCTTTAAACAAATTGTTCTTTGCGTTTACATTGTTGTGAAGGTTCAAATGAACGTATACATCTGTTTTGTGCATATAATTTTTTATGTTTCCAATTCCGCCAACATAATATAATAATTTCTGACTTCCCATAAAAATTGTAAAATAAGAAAAATACCAATGTACAACAATGCTTTCCGGCATTATTAGTAGTAAATATATCCTACATCAGTATAGTAATATAAACCAATATTCATCAATTCAATGAATATTTGTGAAGGAACGATTAAAAACCTTAAAAATTAAGATTATTCTAATAATTTTCACACCTCTGTGTGTGTATATATATATATATATATATATATATAATAATAAGGCAAATGCCGGGTAATCTTTTGGCGAATCCTCGGACCTCAATTCATCTCACTACATCTCGCCAAAATATTGGAAAAAAATTGCAGAAAATTGTAAAAATTGTAGAAAATTACTAAATTGTAAAACTGTAAAAATTGTAAAATATTGTAAAAATTTGTACAAATTGTAATTGTAATATTTTAAAATTTTGACTTGTTCCACATCTTAAAGCTTCATTGCTCATGTAAGATCTATGGAATATAATGAATGAATGAATGAATGAATGAATGAAAGAATGAATGAATTTGAAAATAGTAAAATGTAACATCCGTGACAGCTGGAATGGCTGTTGTGTACTTTTGTTTGCTTATTTATTTCTTCTTCTTTTTTTTTTCTTTCAATATATGTCATATTTATTATATTATAGATCACAGACAAAATACATACAAGTAATCAATTGAACCCATAAGTTACACACTTTATAATAATTTTTTTACAGAAAGCTATAGTATTATTTAAATACAATTTCTACAATTTACATATTTAATAAACAACAATTTTTTGTTTTGTCTTGCACTTGCTTTTAGTTTTGTGCAAGACTCAACTCATTCTAGCATGTAGTTACAATCAGTATTTGTTCACCTTCCTATTTATTTATTTATTTATTTATTTATTTATTTATTTATTTATTTATTTATTTATTTATTTATTTATTTCCTTTTTTCATTCACTTCTATTTCATTTATTCTTTCCATTCTAATTTTTTAGTCAATAAAAGATATAAATCTAATTTCTTTTGCAATTTTGTGTTATTATTATTCATCAGTTTTTATAGCTATTTCTTTATTTATTTGTAGGAACTTTTCATTTATAAATTTCATTCGTATATCTTTTGTATTTTGACACTCAAGAACAATGTGAATGTCATCTTCTCTCTGTCCACATAATGGGCATGTGCCTTGAGGTATATTGCCTCTATTACTTCTTAATTTCCAAACCCCCAGTCTGAACCAGGCTAGTCCAAATCTTTCTTTCATATTCATATTTTCTATATATGTACTCCTTCCCCATATTTTTTTAACATTCATAAAAATATTACGGATCGCATTTCATTGATACTACTAAAATCATTTTGCCTAGTTATATTTTTACATCTTGATTTAATTAGATTTATGCTACAGAATATAATGAATGAATGAATGAATGAATGAATGAATGAATGAATGAATGAATGAATTTGAAAATAGTAAAAATGTAACATCCGTGACAACTGGAATGGCTGTTACGTATTTTTCTTTGCATATTTATTTCGTCTTTTTCTTTTTCTTCCAATAGAAAAGCACCTTCGGTTGTAACTGAATAACAAGTCAGCACATCTTTCACAGGGGTTCACAGTATGCATAGCAGGATGATGTATTAGTCGTTTTGTCTTTTAGTTTAATACACGAGCCTTTCCATCAGCTCGCGAAATGAGCTCTGTTACTAGCGTGGACAGAGCAAGTAACAGCTTTTCTCTTTTTTCCCCACTCATAACCTCACGCTATCGCGTCATCAGATCGCCCGCAAAACATGTAACGATTTGAGTTGGGTCAATACATCCGCACTACCTCCGGGTGCACGGAACAGAGCGACACTTTGTAGTAAAGGAAAGGTGTCTAGACGGAAGTCCTCAACAATGAATTGTCTCAATTAAAATCAGATTAATAATTTCTTAAGACTATTTCGTTTATATGACGTCATTATATTTTCGGCCAATGAAGTGTAATGAAATTTTGAATTCCAATCAATCACAGTCACACATCGCGATAATTTCTGCAGCTCGATTTATCACTATCAATTTATCGCATGGCCATTCTTTTATTTCAATGTCGCCTACTATTTCCACGTAAATCAATGAGCATGAATCCATTGTACTAAATACAGTACGAAATTCTACTTCCACATCTGTATCTTCATCTTCTAATTCCATGTCCATTGTACCTAAAGAAAATGCCACTCCTTCATAACTATTGTTCATTTAATTAATGTATTAATCAGGTTATTTTTAATGATACTATAAAATGTTTAAATTAAATTATGATTTCAGCAGATAATGAAAACGTATTTCTGTTATAATAACAAGAGAAAAGCGAAGTACATGTAATTAACAGTTTTAAACCTGTATTTCGCTTTTCTCAATTGGCATTACTGAATAACATTCAATTTCTTTATTGCAGTAATCGATATTCATCTATTTCGACTTCACAATGTCTGAATAGGTTAAGTATTCATAAATATACAATTAATAACATTTTGTGAGTGAATTTTAGGGATATATTATTTACATTTTTATTTTATTCACGAAATAGTCCTAATAAATGTCACTCGAGGTTTGAGATTTCCCAAATAAATCTCAGACCTCTTGTGACAATATTATAGATAATTTTCAGACACACAGTTCTGTCAAAAATGGATTATGGATTCCTACTGAAATTATATTACTTCTGTTATACAGGTTGTAAGTAGTGTATGTATGTACCGGTACTGTTTGTTTTTATGTATGTATGTATGTGTGTGTACTGTATATGGATTTTGGTATATATGGATATGTGACCAGTGCTCTAAATGGGCCTGTAAACGCAGGTCATTTCTCTGCACCAGCAAATTTCATATCGGCACTTTTTCTTTAAGAAATTTCATACAGTTGCTATATAATAATAACCTATTAGTACTTCCATATCTTACAGTGTTAAATTCCTCAGTTTTGGGTACACTTTTCTCAGAAGTGATAAAAGATACAAATGTAGAAAAAAAAGGGCATAAGTAACATACTTTTATGTATGCAACCGGTTAAATAAATTTAAAATTCCACTGAGTGGTTGGCAAAAAAATTGTACATACATACATACATACATACATACATACATACATACATACATACATACATACATACATACATACATACATACATACATACGCGGAGACTTAGAGGAAGGCAGAAAATAAGAAAGATTGGAGAATGCTGGGTTTGTAGTGAAATACCTGCCCTTGAGCAGGAAACTGTGAATGAATAACATTTGGAAATGTAATGTAATATTTTTAACTTTGGTGAGGTCAGGTAGTTTTTGTAACGTTAAAAGCCAAAGTCGTCCACCTACCCACGTACAAGTTCTCTTGCTTTAATTAATCAATATAAAGTAAAAGCATATTAATAAATCTATGAACAGAAGAATGATTATATGCGAACTCTATCTTATAAGAAATCACTATCAAAGCGCATCTTGAAGAGTTGGAAAGAAGATGCAATAAGTTCCGTAGAAGTGGGTAAAGTCAATCAGTGGGTGTAAAATCGATCATTTGCGATTTTTATTGAAAATTATATATTTTCTCAGTTACTTGTTAAAATTTTGTTATGCTGACTTCATTGCCTGACATTGCAAATGTAAGCGAGAGGGACAACAAAATCCTGCGCATGCGAACAATGGGAACACTGTGTAATTACCGTTGAAGTGGAAATTGTTATTCTCAACTTTTCCTCTTAAATGAAAACAAAGTATTACAAACTCTAAGTTATAGTCAGCAGTGAAAGGAGACAGGAAGTATACGTAAGTACTTTTCGTTGAGAGTGTATCCAGAAATAATAGTTTTGCAGTTCGTAAATGTTATAAATGAAACTTATTATTTTAAGAAAACTTGTGCCTTTGTAGGGTTAAGTCGATCATGCCATCGACCTACTCGAAACAGATAGGACCAGCAAAGAATAAATTGTTCACCGAAATACCTCCAACTAACACTTATAAACAGAAAAGTGTCATAGTATAGCTTATATTGATGGGATAGTGGGGAAAGAGGAAGACGAAATTATGGTGAATTTCTTGCGTAAGAGAAGCACAGCCAAAGGAACATATTTTCTACACCCCTCTGTACCTGACTATGGGAACAACGTAGTTTCTAAAGTGACATGAGGAGGGGAAGATTTCAAATTACATCTGATATAAACCTAAGCAATGTTGGATTGCATTTTAGATTATAATTGAAGTGTGGTATTTCAATGTAAATTTTGAATTCTTAAATCTTTGTTTGTTGGTATGTGAAGTATTAAAATGTATTTTATGTTTTATAAGTTGCCAATCATAGTCACGATTGTACAGTGGAGACCTATAGGCCTAATTGTATCGAATAGTATGATCACAGTAACAAAAGATATACTATATAATGCTATAGGCATATGTTGAAGAATATTATTGTTTTTACACCCCTTATAACAAATAAAATATGTGTAATACACTTAATTTGTTTTTTAAAAACATAAACAGTGATCGACTTTACTCCGCAATATTTTAAAATCGATCTTAAACTAAAAATTCAATGGTGATCGACTTTACCCTATTTAAGCAAGTAACTTCGATCACAAGTCAAATAAAAAAACAGTTTTTTATAGATTGTAATTCAATTCTTGTAACGTGTCTTCATAAGCGAAGGATATGACGACAAAATGCTATTTTCTGAGGAACTTCGCTCCAT
This sequence comes from Periplaneta americana, assembly GCA_025594305.2. NCBI lineage: Eukaryota > Metazoa > Arthropoda > Insecta > Blattodea > Blattidae > Periplaneta > Periplaneta americana. Next base: position 11,881,753 of record JAJSOF020000036.1, on the reverse strand, counting down.
TGCATAACCTCAATATCATTAAAAAATTGCAAAATTTTGATCGACTTTACCCTCTTCTACGGTAATGGAAAAAGTAATTAACAATGGACAAGGAGATAAAGTGTGTTCATTATTACGAGAAAGCAGAATAATTTTAACAATTTCGCAAGTAATCGTTGCTGTTATTGTGATTATGAAGAAAATATAAATTAAAAAAAAAACATAAAGTAAACTGTTTTATTATCGCAATGTTTTATTTTTGGTTACCAACATTTATTTAGTAAAGAAACAAGCTTATATCTTACAAAAACGTCGCCGTCATTTGTTTAAACTTCCTCCTCTTCGAGCTATTACAGCGATTTCAGTAAGACGGTTTCCAAATTCTGAGCACGATTAAAGTTTTCTTCGCGCTGGCTGGTTTTCAAGTGTTAGTGCTTTTAAAGCAGTTATTTTCATAGGTTTGAATCGGGGTTTCAAAAATAATAGAAGGAAAAACGAGAAACTTTTTTACAAGGTTAGAAATGTGCTTTCAGAGACTTTTAGTAATTTCTTTCCCTCCCCTTTCTCTCTATAAAATGTAGAAGTAGAGGAACCGTGCGGATATATGTTGCACAGGGAGTCGCAACAGTTAACGGCATCCCTGATGGAAATCCGACGGAATGCCATATTGTACCTCGCAGGATGGTGACTAAGGTGCTATACTCTATTAAAAAACCGAGGTCGCGAGTTCGATTCCTGATACGGTTATGGATTTTTTCAATTGACTAATCCCTTTGATTGAAATATGCATCGGGAATCGATCAGCCTCCTAACAGAAATAAATACCAGGATTTTTTCCGTGGAGTTGAAGGGACGGGCACGCAAGACTGACATCCCTACTGCTACAAAACCGGAGTATTTGCAATGGTGAGAGCTTTAATCTTGTGCTTTCCTGTGGGCATCCATAGCCTGTAAGTCTCTTCAGTTACCAGTACCCCAAATTTAAAGCACATAAAAATCTTACTTACTTACTAACCTACTTACTTACTTACTTACTTACAGATGGGTTTTAAAGAACCCGGAGATTCATTACCGCTCTTACGACGGCCGCCATCGATCTCTATCCTGAGCAAGATTAAGGGAAGTCTGTACTTCCATATCTTACAATGCTAAATTTCTCAATTTTGACTACACTTTTCTCAGATGTTATAAAAGACACAAACGTGAAAACATAGAGCACATGTAACATGTCTTTATGTATACAACCGGTTAAATAAATTTAAAATTCCACTGGACGGTTGGCAAAAAAAAAAACATTTCATTGATAACATTTTCCCATTAAGAATTACTACAAATTATTTTTTATTTTTGTTGAAGAAAGAAATAATCTTAATTTTTTTAACCTACTGTGTAAAATGTTATCACATTGATATTGTATATTAATTTCAGCCTTCTGGGTACAATACTTTCTGAGAAAAGTGCACCAATGTTACAAAAATAAGAAAGTGCAGAAAAATGGTGCCAAAGTTTCCATATCATGCAATGTTAAATTCCTCAATTTTGGAAGCACTTTTCTCACAAATGATATAAGTTACAAATGTAGGAAAAATAGGATACATGTAACATACTTGTATGTATAGAATCGGTTGAATAAATTTAAAATTCCACTGATCGGTTTGCAAAGAAATAATTTTTAACTGATAACATTTTATGCATTAAGAATTACTACCATATTTTTACTGAAGATAGGGCTAAAAGTAGACAATTAAAAGAAATAAATCATATTATCATTTTACATATATTAAATTACCGAAAAACGACAATAAACAAAAATTTTATTTTTTTTTGTCAAAATTGAGTGTACAGACTTCCGTAATCTAATCACTATCATCATATTCCACCTCCCTCAAATCCATTCTAATATCATCTTCCCATCTACATCTCGGTCTCCAAAAAGGTCTTTTTCCCTCAGGTCTTCCAACTAACACTCTATACGAATTTCTGGACTCACCCATACCTACTACATTTCTTGTTCATCTCAAAGGTCTGGATTTAATGTTCCTATACTCTTCATTTGTTCTCCTGAAAGTTGTTTGAAAGTAACAGGCCTAGAATTGTATAACTATCGTTGATCATTAGTAGATCTCTAACGCGGTCAAGACTTTGCTGACTCCAGCAATTTTTTGAAAAGTAACATAATCATCATTAGTAATATAAGACGCTCTTGTTATTGCGATACACGAGATGCATCTTGCAACAGCTTGCAGTAGCGCTGACAGATCTTTTTCGTGTCTCTTTCACCACTGTAGGATGTTATTAAAACATAAATATCTTTTTCATTTACTAAAGATGTTCTATTACTCTCCAGTGTTTGAAACGGTCTCTTTTTTCGGAGGCGATTGTTGAAATTGATATATTCAAGACGAAACTCAAATGATAGGCTAGTATGATTTAAACAAATTATCGTCTAGACCAGCGTTTTTCAACCTTTTTCAACGTGTGGCACACTGAAGGTGTTATTTAAAATCCCGTGGCACACTCATACAATCTAAACCAGTGGTTCCCAACCAGGGGAAAATTTTGAGAGTTTTAGAGAGAATGTGTTTACTGAATGCTGGCTTGTGCAGCTTTCGCTGAATATTTATTGTTGTGAAACTGCTTTTTTATTTCTCTCTTCACTTTATTTTTTCAAATTTTGCTACTACAGCCTTTACAATTTTTATTTTCTTGTGGCACACCGGTTGAAAATGGCTGCACTAGACTAATAAGGATTATGTCTTTACACGGTAACAAGTAGTTTCCATGCATATTTTACTTGGGTATAAATCTATCCCGCTGATATTCCTATGGTTGTGGAGTGTGTGAATTTTGAAATTAAGCTACAGTAGTGGCAAAAAAAAAACCGGACCGACCCTTGTAGCTGATTTCAGAGCCTTGTTCACTCCAGAGCACGATAGACTGGTAACTAAGACTTTCGTGGTTCGAATCCTGCCTGGGAAGGAAACTTTTTTTTTTCCTTATTCAAATTTATTCCCAATACTTTTCGATTGCAGCGATGTTCTACTATTTGATTAACTTATTATTTCCAGAACATGAATTTTGGCAGCAATCGAAAAGTATTGGGAATAAATTTGAATAAGGAACAAAAAAAAAAAAAAAACGTTTCCTTTCCAGGCAGGATTCGAACCACGAAAGTCTTAGTTACCAGTCTATCGTGCCCTGGCGTCAACAAGGCTCTGAAATCAGCTACAAGGGTCGGTCCACTACTAGGCTATACTTATCTACCATTGGGAGATAAATTTGCAATTTTCTTTCAGTTTTTTAAGTCTTTTTTTCCCGACTATTTAAATTAAGAATTTTCACACAAAATAAACCCCTCAAATATTTTTGGGCGGTAATTTTTTAAGCAAAAACTGAAATTTGTTTGTTTTAGTGTTTAGCCCACAGTTTTTTGTATTAGAACAAAATTTCTTTCACTGTCTTACTCCTAAAAGAACACAGAATAAGCTGTAAAAATTGTTTTTCCTATCTTATCCCTTTAAGGAAAAATGTCAGTTTATTTTTTGAAAATTTTAAACATAAATATAAAATTAAAATCTTGGAGTTTTAAATTAACTTTCTTAAGCAGTAGGACACAGTTTGTAGTTTTTTTTTTTTTATTTCTTTAACTAGTGAGTACAAATTAAAATTATAAAACAAAAATGTTTCTAGCCATTACCGTAAGAGCCAGGCTCGTCTTAGTCAGTAATATAACATAAAATATACAAGGACAGTTTACTAAATACAGTAAGTAACTTAATTCAAACCAATAAATAACACACAAGAGCAAAAGAAGAAGAAGAAGAAGAAGAAGACGACGAAGAAGAAGAAAGAGAAAAGGAGAGAAAAACACATTTAATATAATTGGCACTTGGCTAGATTAATCAGCTTCATTTTGGTGTAATAATTATGAAAAAATCTCAATTCTAAGTGCACTTTATGTTAAGATTAGTGTTGTAAAAATGCTGTAAAACTTAACATGAAGAAAAATCATCTACTTACATCCTGAGGGTATGAAAAATTTTAAAACCAAGCACAGCTTCTTGACTGTATAAAAATAATACAAATTCGAATTATTACACGATAAAATACATAAATTTGACAGAATGTAACGGATTGACACTTTCAGAACTATAATTCCAGTTTAAGGAAAGGGTGTTTCCGGTCAATAAAAACTCAAGTAATTAATTAACCAATCATCATAAGGACAAAACGCATATTTATTTTTGAAACCTAGAGAGTTAAAGCTATATTACCGGTTTTTCTTTATGGTTGTGAAACTTGGACTTTCACTTTGAGAGAGGAACATAGGTTAAGGGTGTTTGAGAATAAGGTGCTTAGGAAAATATTTGGGGCTAAGAGGGATGAAGTTACAGGAGAATGGACAAAGTTACACAACACAGAACTGCACGCATTGTATTCTTCACCTGACATAATTAGGAACATTAAATCCAGACGTTTGAGATGGGCAGGGCATGTAGCACGTATGGGCGAATCCAGAAATGCATATAGAGTGTTAGTTGGGAGGCCGGAGGGAAAAAGACCTTTAGGGAGGCCGAGACGTAGATGGGAAGATAATATTAAAATGGATTTGTTGGAGGTGGGATATGATGATAGAGAATGGATTAATCTTGCTCAGGATAGGGACCAATGGCGGGCTTATGTGAGGGCGGCAATGAACCTCCGGGTTTTTAAAAGCCAGTAAGTAAGTAAGTAAGAGAGTTGAAGCTTTCAGATGACATAAAAATGTAAAAAATCATAATTTTTTTAAGAAAATGAAAAATTAAGATATATGAGTATCTTAAGAGAGTATTTTTCTCGAATACTTCAAAATTATTTGATGTACTGTAATTTCGAAACTCGAAATCGTATACCTATTCAACGATTCATTTACTACAAGATGAAAGAAGTTTATTATATTACTATTTGAACCTAGAGTATATTTTCTCTTCGACCTTAGGTTCGTGAGTTTTTTTATAGTGCCATTGTCGCCCAATGGAAATGTTAATGAATTATCACTGAATTTTAGTTTCTTGTAGAACTGTGTTGCCTATATTAAGTAATGTAATATATAGAGGGCAGGGACGTAACAGATATTCATGTTTCTGACGTGTAATGGTAAACTAGTTACTGGAGTGTATGATCCCCTAGGCTCTGTCTGGTGTAATATTGACCCTTTGCAGCAGTAGAAGCAGTGGCGGACTCTTGTGAGAACGTGCAAAATTTTAGCGAACTTGGTTAGTTTCCCATGTTGTCGAGAGAAGCGCTCTAGTGCAGCGGAGCAATGATTTTCAAATGTTACCCGCTACGCGGCGCTGAAGGCGTTGCGAAAATGTTATCGATCCTCTGCTCTGAGGACGAACCTTTAACTCTCTTGCCATCTATTGCACATAAGCTCAACTATTTTTAGTGCACGAGTGACTGTTACGGGTCAAGTTGCCCCTAGTGACGGGGCATATTGTACATAAGATATTAATATCAACGCTTGCTTACATTTTGTATGCTGCTGCTGCTGCTGCACTTTTTCTTCTTTTGGATTTTCTCTCGTTCTCATCTCTTTTTACCGTTCTCAACCATATTTCAACTTCATGTATTTTGCTTAACGTTTATAATACATACGATTTCTCGAAAAATTATTTTGATTAATTTGATTTCCAGCATAAATTTCGCGTTTTTCTCGCTGTAAACTATTCCTTTAGGCTGCAGATGTGATGCTGAAAACTCCTTTCACTAAGCGAAATGACAGCAATAGTTACAGTACATCGATTTTATTCTGTAAGAAGTGCTTGTGAGGGGAGTAGCATAACTTAAAAATGACATTTTTTATATGTATTTATTTATTTACTTATTTATTTATTTATTTATTTATTTATTTATTTATTTATTTATTTATTTATTTATTTATTTATTTATTTATTTATTTATTTATTTATTTATTCTGGTGTAGTTAAGGACATCAGGCCTTCTCTTTCACAATACCAGGAATACAAATACAATAATAGAAATAAACAGAAAAAAATACACTATATACAAAATAAAGCTACACAAGAAATAAAGAGAGAGAGAGAAAAATATTATAAACAAAGTAAAGCCACGCAAAAATATACACAGGTTTCCGTCACACAAACTTTAAATGAGTGATTACGTATCATAATTAATTGTATCCTAACTAATTTACTAACATAAACAAGAAACTTGCAATTTTAATCTAGATTAAAAAAGAAAAAGAAAAAAAACACACCAATACTTCTAGCAATACCTAAAAACATTAACTAAGACAAAATCTTCCAATTTAATTTTGAATTGTGATAAAGTCCGGCAGTCCCTGACGTCATTAGGTAACGAATTCCAGAAGCGAGGTATTTCTACAGTATAGGAAGATGAGTATAAAGACGTTCTATGATGAGGGATAGAAAGAAGTGCTTGATGTCGGTTTCGAAGAGTTGTAAGAAATTGAAAGCGCGTTAAGAGATAATTCGGAGTAGAAGTACAATTTCCTCTTTTTTAATGTGGAAGAATTTCTTAGCTATCTCTAATGGTGTCCGGCATTAGCTCTTTGACATGTCACTTCATCTGTCCTTTTAAATTTATTCAGCGTCGTTTGTTTCACGAAACTAAATTTTCAATAGGCTATGTTTTCCCTGGAAAATTGTCTTTCGACGACCGCGGACAGGGATTCAAATCTTGGGGTAGGCGGACTTGTATTTGTAGTGGAGAAAACCAAGTACGTGGGGATTTTTCAAGTGGGTCTCCTGTTTTCCATCGTTATTTCACTAACGCTCTCTGCAATTCCACTTTCGTTATCATTACCGTCTCGAAAAATAGGGCACCATTTATGTTTGTGTGACGCCGAATCGAGTGTTCTCTATGGTGAGATTTTCCCGCGGTTTGTCCAAAGCTTTGTGTCGGAACCTAGACGACTCATAACTCTACGTAAGAGCCTTCCAAGTTCTCGTTTGCTTGACGGGAACATGAAAGCTCGTGTAGCTCTGTGAGGTAGAACATGCTCTCATCACTAGACCTAGGATTTTTAGGCTCCAATAGGATATATTATTTTAATGTACCGAAGTACATATGATATTTCCATGCAGATATTCTGCGTCATCATATGATGAAAGAGTAATGGAACGGGATTTGAACCCGGGTTTTCAGCTCTACGTGCTGATGCTTTATCCACTAAGCCACACCGGATACAACCCCGACGCCGGTTAGAATCGTCTCAGATTAAGCTCCAACTCTTGGGTTCCCTCTAGTGGCCGCCCTCTGCACTACGTCATTGATGTCTATGAACGCAGGACCGAAGTCCGTCGGATCCCGGCCAACTAGTCACTCATACCGAGTGCACCTCAGCACATGTGTGGACTTCGGTCCTGCGTTCATAGACATCAATGACGTAGTGCAGAGGGCGGCCACTAGAGGGAACCCAAGAGTTGGAGCTTAATCTGAGACGATTCTAACCGGCGTCGGGGTTGTATCCGGTGTGGCTTAGTGGATAAAGCATCAGCACGTAGAGCTGAAAACCCGGGTTCAAATCCCGGCGCCGGAGAGAATTTTTCTCCGTTCCATTACTCTTTCATCCAATAGGATAGGTTGCAACAATTTTATGTAAAAATCCTTACATTTATGCAACACAAGAAACTCGAGCGATGATGCTGCCTAAAACTAGGTGCATTAAAGGACGTATGTTTCAGCCTAAACGAACTTAAAAATCTGAGCTCTGGCTGGTATAATGTATGTATTTAAGTAATTAACTAGCGGACTTACTCGTGTTAATTATATAATTCTGTACGGCTTACACCTGTTTCGGTGCTTCATCAAACCATCCTCAGAGCCTACTAGATCTCGACGTCATCTCGAACTTCTCTGTCTGTTGTGTTTGATTGTTGAAAAATGTTGAAAAGTGGAGTGAAATAGTGTGTGTGTGTGTGTGTACTGAAATCAATCAAACGCATCCACACAACAGGCAGAGAAGTTCGAGATGACGCCGAGACCTAGTAGGCTCTGAGGATGGTGTGCTGAAGCACCGAAACAGCTGTAAGCCGCACAGACTTACATAATTAACACGAGTAAGTCCGCTAGTTAATCGATTACTTATATTCAAATGTTAAAAGTAGTGCACGCAAGATTCAAAATGGCATGTATTTAATTGTTGGGGAAGAATGCATAGTGTGGCAAATGTTGGCGCAAGCTTAGCCAGGGAACACAATCGGCACGCAACTCCTTCGATCACGAATGCACAAAATGCCTAGTTGGACTGAAATGCTATGGTTCATGTACAGCTCTATAAATATATCTATACAGTTATGTTTGAAACTATATCTACATATTCACAAATCCATTTATAAGATTGTTGAAGCCACTGGCATAGCTCAGGCGATAGGAGGATACACCTGCTGATTTGGAGATCCTCTCGAGCGTGAGTTCGATTCCAGGTTGTGCTGATTACTTGGTGGGGGTTTTTTCTAAGTTCTTTTATCAACCATAAGGCGAATGTTAGGTGTTCACATGGCGAAACCTCGGCCTCATCTCAGCAAATACCATCTCGCTATTACCAATTTAATCTACGCTAAATTACCTAGTAGTTGATATAGCATCTTTAAATAGCAGACTAAAAATTTTCCGGGTACGACGATGAGGAAATTGTCATCCCTGATTGGGATGAGTATTGTATGAACATAGCGGGGATTTTACGATGAGGGAGATTTCCCTCATCTCGTTCTATAAATTGCACACTGTATAAGCGAAGTCGACTGAAAAATTGACAATTAAAGAACATCAATTTGTTCTTGAGTATCACTTTCAGTTTTAGCATACTTCACTATGAAATTTAATTTAACAGTAACAGTTTAATTTAATGTATTTCATTGTAAGAGTATATTTCATTTTGTGCTCTTTACTACGGTAAATCCCCACGTGACGTTTTGAGATCTAAAATCCCACAGCTGTCGTTGAATGGAATCAATGTATGTATTCAGTACCACAGATTGGTATATTTTATAACTGAGATTTCATATAAAAAGATAATTAATTGTCCAAACATTCATCTGTTGAAATCGCATGCAAATATGGAGTGGTTGTTCATTTTCCTTCCGGTAGATGTCACACCGCGCATCGTATGATTCACACTGCCACCTGGCGAACAACACTTCACAACAGGGTTGTTTTTGTTTTCGAAACGTTTATTTATCTGCGCAACATGTGACTCTGTATCTATTATTATTTATTACAGCGTGCTACGATAAACAATTCTTGTGAATGCGAAAATTATGTAAGTGAACGCGGCCTGTTTACATTTATGCAAACAAACAAAATCTGATAACTGCAAAAAACAAAAAGGCCTCTGAAAACATTACACATCAGTAATCTGTTTTGGAATATTCCAGGTTAGAAATGTAATAGTACATTATGCAACGAGCCTATAATGGTAGTAATTAAGACGCGAGTATGTTTGTTTATGAAACGAGCGCAAGCGAGTTTCATAATTTTCATACGAGCGTCTTAATTGCAATTATAGGCAAAGTTTCATACGTCTTTTTATGCTCGACCATATTTCTAACTTAAAATTATTCATAAGTATTCATGTTATGATTATGTAAGTGAAGAGCGGAACTGACCTGAATTGTGAGATGTTCGCAGACGCGAAAGTATTGATTTTTTCCGAGGAACGAATGTGTCATTGACCTTGATATAATCTAGAGAATAAAATGAACATTAATCTTGATATAAACTGGAAATTGATTTAGAATTGAAAAACGAGATGACAAATTGAATTTATTTGAATATTATTTACAATTAACGCTAATTATTATAGTGACAGAACATAACCTTCTGCGACAGTATTGGATTTCCAGCCTCCGTGAGGTTTTGCTAATTGTCTTTCGATTGTATATCCGAGAATAATCGATACTTGCGGTTTCATAATGGTACAATGGTGATTTTTCATTGGCTGAACAACTGAATTATAATGAATAGGAGTACTTTAATGAGGTGCATTAAAGGGCTACTACCAGATGTATAATTACTACATTTCGGCATGGTCGAGCATAAACCTATTTAATTTTTCTTAGTGATGGTTTCAATTGTTTTTACTGCAAATGTAATTTACAGTTTCGGCTCCGAAACATTTCCAAAGTAATATTTTTACATGTGTACGGAAATCTCGCCTTTCGACGTCCTTCGTCATGTCAGAATTATCATTGATAAAGTTAATTTAAAATAGTAGCTGATTATACAAATAAACAAAATAAATTTATAATAAAATTGCAATCGAAATAAGACACTAAAATTACTTGGTCATAAATGTAACAGCTACCGGCGTAGCTAGGGCAGTAACGCGTTTACCTGCTGAGACGGAGTTGCGTTCGAGCTTGGGTTCAATTCCCGCTTGGGCTGTTTATCTCGTTGGGTTTTTTCCGAGGTTTTCTCCAATCGTAGGACGACTGTCTGGTAATCTAAGATGTATCCTGTGTCTCATCTCGCCAAATACCAACTCGCTATCACCAATTCCATCTTCTTTTAACCACGCTGTATCAACTACTGGATTATTTAGCGTCGATGGAATTGGTTACATTTATCTATTGATAGATATCTTCATATTTTAAATAGAAGTCTATAGATTTATTTCGTAGTATTACTTAATTTGCAGGCACTAAATGACTATGGCTTGATTAATTATGAATATAAATTTTGTGTATTTATAATAGCACATAAAATACCGATTATATATATATATATATATATATATATATATATATATATATATATATATACACACACACACACACATACACACACACACACACTTACAAATGGCTTTTAAGGAACCCGCAGGTTCATTGCCACCCTCACATAAGCCCGCCATCGGTCCCTATCCTGTTCAAGATTAATCCATTCTCTATCATCATATCCCACCTCCCTCAAATCCATTTTAATATTATCTTCCCATCTACGTCTCGGCCTCCCCAAAGGTCTCTTTCCCTCCGGTCTCCCAACTAACACTCTATATGCATTTCTAGACTCGTCCATTCGTGCTACATGCCCTACCCACCTCAAACGTCTGGATTTAATGTTCCTAATTACGTCAGGTGAAGAATACAATGCGTGCAGTTCTGTGTTGTGTAACGTTCTCCATTCTCCTGTACCTTCATCCTTCTTAGACCCAAATATTTTCTTAAGAACCTTATTCTCAAACAAACGTAATCTCTGTTCCTCTTTTAAAGTGAGAGTACAAGTTTAACAACCATTAAGAACAACCGGTAGCATAATTGTTTATAAATTCTAACTTTCAGCTTTTTTTGAGAGCAGACTGGGTGATAAAAGCTTCTCAACCGAATAATAACAGGCATTTCCCATATTTATGTTGCATTTAATTTCCTCTCGAATGTCATTTATATTCCTTAGTGTTGCTCCAAGATACTTGAATTTTTCCACCCCATCAAACGAAAATTTTTCAATTTTTATATTTCCATTTCGTACAATATTCTGGTAACGAGACATAATCATATACTTTGTCTTTTCGGGATTTACTCCCAAACCTATCTCTTTACTTGTTTCAAGTAAAATTGCCGTGTTTTCCCTAATCGTTTGTGGATTTTCTCCTTACATAATCACGTCATCCGCATAGACAAGCAGCTGACGTAGGCAACCCATTCAATTCCAAACCCTCTCTGTTATCCTGGACTTTCCTAATGGCATATTCTAGAGCGAAGTTAAAAAGTAAAGGTGATAGTGCATCTCCTTGCTTTAACCTGCAGTTAATTGGAAAATCATCCGTCAGAAACTGACCTATGCGGACTCTGCTGTAAGTTTCACTTAGACACATTTTAATTAATCGAAATAGTTTCTTGGAAATAAATTCAATAATGATATCATATAAAACTTAATAATAATAATAATAATAATAATAATAATAATAATAATAATAATAATAATAATAATAATAATATTTTTCAATCTTTACATTTCTTACAACTTTAAAATCTATACTAATAATAAATCTGTAGCCGAAATTTTTCTGGTAATTTTCGATTTTCCAAAAATAATTGGTCCTAACATATATAATTAACCGTCCTGAAACCGAAAATCGCTTTTTTGACATTTTTGTTTGTATGTCTGTCTGTATGTTTGTTACCTTTTCACGCGATAATGGCTGAACCGATTTATATGAAAATTGGAATATAAATTAAGTTCGTTGTAACTTAGATTTTAGGCTATATGGCATTTAAAATACTTTATTTAAAAGGGGGGTTATAAAGGAGCCTGAATTAAATAAATCGAAATATCTCGCTTATTATTGATTTTTGTGAAAAATGTTACATAACAAAAGTTTCTTTTAAAATGATTTCCGATAAGTTTTATTCTTTACAAAATTTTGATAGCACTGATATTTAATGAGATAAATGAGTTTTAAAATTAAAATAACGCCATCTAAGACGGTGCAATGAATTAAGAACAAATGACTTCGTCTATAAGGGGCCTTGGACAACAACAATCGAAACAGGGGCCTTGGACATCAACAATCGAAAGCTATTACACATAGCCTACAGAGAATGTTTCTGTGTTTGTATGAAGTAATATGAGAAGCTAAATTAACCGATTTATATAATTAATTATTATTTCACCATTGGAAAGTGTAGTTTCTCTAGATGGACATAATGCTATAATGTTATTACAGTAACGTCTGAGTAAATCGAGGACAGGTAAGATTAAAATAGCTTCTTATGCACGGAAAATTTGATAGGCTATTTTGTACATTCGTTTTCTGTATTTCTTAAAATAATATTTATGTACACTCATTTTTATCTCAGAGAATTAACGAACAACGAGAGTGTATTGATTTAGTATGCAGTAATAGTACGTTAGCTTAGCAATCCATTATTTTATAATTCAAATTTTAACTATGCTCAATTGAATCGTGTTAAAGTACATGAAATATATATATGCAATAAATGCAATGCAAAGAAAATTGGGTAATGAGCGAAGCAGATTATCTTGCGCTGTTGTAAAAGTTGTTCCCTGGATCAAACGTCCTATTTTAATTATGTAATTACTTTATATTTATTTCTAACAGGTGCAGCGGAGCGCATGGGCACGGCTAGTATTTACATATATTTGTACCATGTTGTGCTGCCCTTTTTGTAGAAATAATTCCATGTTGTAACTTTCTGTACTTTGTATTATTACATGACTAATCGGTGCAGATATTTGTATATTCCCACTGTGAAACAACATAGCTATCAGACATAATTTAATGGGTTCATAAAAAGTGTTCGTTCATCTAGATCATGCTTTTAGCAAGGACATCCATTAAACCGTCAACATCACAGTAGTGGAAAAGGGAATCTTTTATGTGAAATTATTTAATCAGCTGCTTTTCTCGTTTAGAACAAGCGATGCATCTCTCTATAAGAAATTCAATTTTTGAGTATCGATCCTAAAAATTTTTCTAGTGGTTTAGAGAGATCTAAATCCCTCAATAGATCATTTAACTGATCTTCACTAACTTGAATCTCGGGTTTCGAATTCTGATTCAGAGCTTCACGGAAATTCTTTCACTTGGTCAGCACACTCGATGTATCTTTCAAAGCCCGCACTTTGATGAAACAGGGAGTGGATAAATGACTATTTTGCCTAGAATGTATAGCAGTTGATTAAGTATTCGTGTATCAATTTCTTATCATCGTGAAATTTTAGTCATAAAATAAATTACCGTTATGAATATTTCTTTCATTAGCACTCTGGAAAACCAGAATGACAGAAGATACTTTGCATCATATCATATCATTCATTCATTCATCCATAGTTTTCTGCCCAAAAACAGGTTTTTCATTGCCAACCCAGCTTTCTCAGCCTTTCCTATTTTGTGCTTTCCTCTTAGTCTCTGCAAATGATCCATATATTTTAGTGTCGCCAGTCATTTGATATCTTCTTCTCATCTACCGAACACTTCTCTCGTTCACCATTCCTTCCAGTGCATCCTTCAGTAGGCAGTTTTCTTCCCAACCAGTGGACCCAGTCAATTTTTTTCTCTTCCTGATCAGTTTCAGCATAATTCTTTCTTCACCCACTTTTTCCAACACAGCTTCATTTCTTATTCTGTCTATTCATTTCACACGCTCCATTGTTGTCCACAGTCGAACGACAAGATCAATTAACATGATTTTTAAACACACCAAGAAAATGGATTAGTTATTTCAGTTGTACCCTTGACAGTACGAACTCTATCACTCGATATGATCAATTAACATGATTTTTAAACACACCAAGACTATGCATTGGTTATTTCAGTTGTACCCTTGATAGTCCGAAGTCTATCACTCGACACGATCAATTAACATGATTTTTAAACGCACCAAGACTATGGATTAGTTATTTCAGTTGTACCCTTGACAGTCCGAAGTCTATCACTCGATATGATCAATTAACATGATTTTTAAACACACCAAGACTATGCATTGGTTATTTCAGTTCTACCCTTGACAGTCCGAAGTCTATCACTCGACATTATCAATTAACATGATTTTTAAACGCACCAAGACTGTGAATTAGTTATTTCAGTTGTACCCTTGACAGTCCGAAGTCTATCACTCGATATGATCAAATAACATGATTTTTAAACACACCAAGACTATGGATTAGTTATTTCAGTTGTATCCTTGACAGTCCGAAGTCTATCACTCAATATGATCAATTAACATGATTTTTAAACACATCAAGGGTATGGATTGGTTATTTCAGTTATATCCTTGACAGTCCGAAGTCTATCACTCTATATGATCAATTAACATGATTTTTAAACACACCAAGACTATGGATTAGTTATTTCAGTTGTATCCTTGACAGTCCGAAGTCTATCACTCGATATGATCAAATAACATGATTTTTAAACACACCAAGACTATGGATTAGTTATTTCAGTTGTATCCTTGACAGTCCGAAGTCTATCACTCGATATGATCAATTAACATGATTTCTAAACACTAACTATATGGATTGGTTATTTCAGTTATATCCTTGATAGTCCGAAATCACTCAATCGATATGATTAATTAACATGATTTTTGAACACATCAAGGGTATGGATTGGTTATTTCAGTTATATCCTTGATAGTCCGAAATCACACAATCGATATGGTCAATTAACATGATTTTTAAACACACTAAGGATATTGATTGGTTATTTCAGTTATATCCTTGATAGTCCGAAATCACTCAATCGGTATGATCAATTAACATGATTTTTAAACACACTAACGATTGGTTATTTCAGTTATATATTTGACAGTCCGAAGTCAATCAATCGATATGATCAATTAACTTGATTTTTAAACACATCAAGGGTATTGATTGGTTATTTTAGTTATATCCTTGATAGTCCGAAATCACTCAATCGATATGATCAATTAACATGATTTTTAAACACATCAAGGGTATGGATTGGTTATTTCAGTTATATCCTTGACAGTCCGAAGTCTATCACTCGATATGATCAATTAACATGATTTTTAAACACATCAAGGGTATGGATTGGTTATTTCAGTTATATCCTTGACATTCCGAAGTCTATCAATCGATATGATCAATTAACATGATTTTTAAACACATCAAGGGTATGGATTGGTTATTTCAGTTATATCCTTGATAGTCCGAAATCACTCAATCGATATGGTCAATTAACATGATTTTTAAACACACTAAGGATATTGATTGGTTATTTTAGTTATATCCTCGATAGTCCGAAATCACTCAATCGGTCTGATCAATTAACATGATTTTTAAACACACTAACGATATGGATTGGTTATTTCAGTTATGTCCTTGACAGTCCGAAGTCTATCACTCGATATGATCAATTAACATGATTTTTAAACACATCAAGGGTATGGATTGGTTATTTCTGTTATATTCTTGACAGTCCGAAATCATACAGTCGATATGGTCAATTAACATGATTTTTAAACACACTAAGGATATTGATTGGTTATTTCAGTTATATCCTTGACAGTCCGAAGTCAATCAATCGATATGATTACTTAACATGATTTTTAAACACACTAACGATTGGTTATTTCAGTTATATCCTTGACAGTCCGAAGTCAATCAATCGATATGTTCAATTAACTTGATTTTTAAACACATCAAGGGTATTGATTGGTTATTTTAGTTATATCCTTGACAGTCCGAAGTCAATTAATCGATATGATTATTTAACATGATTTTTAAACACATCAAGGGTATGGATTGGTTATGTCAGTTATATCCTTGACAGTCCGAAATCTATCACTCGATATGATCAATTAACATGATTTTTAAACACACTAACGATGTGGATTGGTTATTTCAGTTATATCCTTGACAGTCCGAAGTCTATCACTCGATATGATCAATTAACATGATTTTTAAACACACTAACGATGTGGACTGGTTATTTCAGTTATATCCTTGACAGTCCGAAGTCACTCAATCGATATGATCGACTAACATGATTTTTAAACACATCAAGGGTATGGATTGGTTATTTCAGTTATATCCTTGATAGTCCGAAATCACTCCATCGATATGGTCAATTAACATGATTTTTAAACACATTAAGGATATTGATTGGTTATTTCAGTTATATCCTTGACAGTCCGAAGTCACTCAATCGATATGATCAACTAACATGATTTTTAAACACATCAAGGGTATGGATTGGTTATTTCAGTTATATCCTTGATAGTCCGAAGTCACTCAATCGGTATGATCAATTAACATGATTTTTAAACACACTAACGATATGGATTGGTTATTTCAGTTATATCCTTGACAGTCCGAAATCACTCAATCGATATCATCAACTAACATGATTTTTAAACACATCAAGGGTATGGATTGGTTATTTCAGTTATATCCTTAACAGTCCGAAATCACTCAATCGATATGATCAATTAACATGATTTTTAAACACATCAAGTGTATGGATTGGTTATTTCAGTTATATGCTTGATAGTCCGAAATCTCTCAATCGATATGATCAATTAACATGATTTTTAAACACATCAAGGGTATGAGGGTATGGATTGGTTATTTCAGTTATATCCTTGACAGTCCGAAGTCAATCAATCGATATGATCAATTAACATGATTTTTAAACACACTAACGATATGGATTGGTTATTTCAGTTATATCCTTGACAGTCCGAAATCACTCAATCAATATGTTCAATTAACATGATTTTTAAACACACTAACGATATGGATTTGTTATTTCAGTTATATGCTTGATAGTCCGAAATCACTCAATCGGTATGATCAATTAACATGATTTTTAAACACACTAACGATATGGATTGGTTATTTCAGTTATATCCTTGACAGTCCGAAGTCAGTCAATCGATATGAATATTTAATATGATTTTGAACACACTAACGATTGGTTATTTCAGTTATATCCTTGACAGTCCGAAGTCAATCAATCGATATGATCAATTAACTTGATTTTTAAACACATCAAGGGTATTGATTGGTTATTTTAGTTATATCCTTGACAGTCCGAAGTCAATTAATCGATATGATTATTTAACATGATTTTAAACACATCAAGGGAAATGGATTGGTTATTTCAGTTATATCCTTGACAGTCCGAAGTCAATAAATCGATATGATCAATTAACATGATTTTTAAACACGTCAAGGGTATTGATTGGTTATTTTAGTTATGTCCTTGACAGTCCGAAGTCAATTAATCGATATGATTATTTAACATGATTTTTAAACACATCAAGGGTATGGATTGGTTATTTTAGTTATATCCTTGATAGCCCGAAATCTCTCAATCGATATGATCAATTAACATGATTTTTAAACACATCAAGGTTATGGATTGGTTATTTCAGATATATACTTTACAGTCCGAAGTCAATCAATCGACATGATCAATTAACATGGTTTTTAAACATGTCAAGACTATGGATTGGTTATTTCAATTTTATCCTTGACAGTCTGAAGGCTGTATAAAGTGTGATTGAAAATTATGTGTCTGGTTAAAGCATGGAGGGAATCGGACTAAACAGAATTCAAACAACAAAAAATGGGGAGGGAATAGAGTTGTACTTTTTTGTGGGCGGGATTCGAAACCTCATTTTTGGGAAGGAATCGGCGGTCGCCAGAGCTGATTACCAGGTTGGAATTTTCCCGAGGTTTTCTCCAACTGTATAATTAATGTGAAGTATTTCAACATGCTAATCTTCGGTCTCATCTCGATATCACCAACTCCAGAGATGCTAAATAATCTTTCAGTTGATAGAATGTAGTTAAATAATCAAAATATTCACTAAAAAGAAACACAAAAGAGAGGCATCCGATACAGAAATATCATATCTACTTGACTACGGGTAGTCGAACCCTAGTCCCCTATATAGGAATTATTGGTGAAATAATAATGCTACCTTACGAATTTACACGTTAGCCTCTTAAACTTTTCTCCCAGCAGACTTGATTGTCATTAATGTTAAAGCGTGGATTTATGGTGGTCCTCGGGGATGTCTTTAACACACTGCGGTTTGTTCCGTTGCAATTTACTGCCAACTTCTTTCTCAGAACTTTGGCAACAGTTGCTACTCAGCATTGATTAGAACGATGGATTGCTGAGCCGTAGGATGTTCCCCTGACTCTGGACAGTTGCCCATCTCGTGAAGTCCCGTACGTCTCTGGCAAGTGAAGTGTTCACGTGTTCAAGCGTATTCACGTTGAATGAACTAACATGGCAATGCGAGCGAAGGGTTTCTGTGAAGATAAAGTTAAACCGCAGGGCTACACAGAGTGAGCCGAAAGTAATCTCAAGGGGTTATTCTTTGAGATATTTCAAACAAAAGAGTTTAATATAATTTTGTTCTTTTTTGCTTCCTTTTCGAGATAAAAATTGTTTTGTGTGAAATATTTCATAGCGTGTTTTGTGAAAGTCATTGATTCAATTCCCAATATACTCGAGCGGTGTATTATGATGATAAATGACTCAAAGATCGTAGCTTTTCGTTCAGAAAATAAATTTCACTTATACATTTATAATTCAAATAATGGCTGTGCTGTTAAATTCTAATATTTATTTACTTATTTATTTTTATTCGTTCGTTCAGTTAGTTATTTATTCAAAATAAAGTCAAAGAAACAAACCAAAGCTAAACTTAAAATACAGTAACATTAAACTTTCAAACACTACAACATTGATATTAATACAACAATAAAATTAAGTTCATATTTATTTTATTTTATTCATATAATTATTTATTACCTTATTTTAATTAATTACACTATGCACTTATTTACTTCATCTAATATTATTTTATTTAATTGAATAATATTTCTATCATTACAAATCATTTATCAGCATGTCAATAAAAACCTCATAAAATTGCTTACAAAAACACTCCCAAAAATAATATACACTTATGAAAAAAATAAATAAAAATTATTGGATTAACAATATTTTCACTGTTACAATTACACATATATAAACACTAAATATAAACATTTACATAGAGATAAAAAAATTCACAGGAAAAAGTTCTTCCAAAGGGCTGGACTCTGGAAGAGTACCCAAAACGCTCATTGCATTTCCGCGTTGAATAGCAATACTTAAGCGTTGACGCAAATAAGTAGTGCAACGGCGATCACCAGTAATGGAGATCAAAATTTGGCCGATTTGAGATACCAAAACTTTAGCGTCATGACTCCAAGGACCGAAGGTCTCCACAGCAAATGGGACAAAGATATAATTGTCTAAAAGATGAGCATATTTATTGACTTTCTTCTTCACGGCTAATTCAGCAGCAGATGCTGCGCGTCTGGAGGTATTCGGCAAGTGAGATGGAGCTAGAGTGTCAACGCAAGTGGAGTCCCAAATTAAAGATTTTCCTCTAGACCATGGAATTAAGGTAAGACCATCGGGTCGTTCTTTAAGTTCTTAAAGTTCTGGGAAAGAAGTTGGCAGTAAATTGCAACGGCACAATTTATTTAGTTATTTAATTAGTTAATTAGTTAGTTATTTAATTAGTTATTTAGTTAGTTTATTTATTTATTTATATAGTCAGTTATTTAGATAGTTTATTTATTTATTTAAATTAGTGATTTAATTACTTATTTAGTTTATTTACTTAGTTATTCAATTCGTTTATTTATTTAGTTATTTAGTTAGTTAATTAGGTATTTAATTAGTTATTTAATTATTTTATTTATTTAGTTATATAGTTAGTTATTTAGTTTATTTATTTATTTATTTAGTCAATTCGTTTTTAGTTAGATAATTACTTAGTTATTTAATTATTTAGTTAGAAATTTATTTGAAAGTACACAGTCATTACTGCCCATAAAAGAATCTTCTTAACATTTTATTTTGCAAGAAAAAGAAGAAAACAATTAATAATGTAAAACAGATTTATATTTGCCGCAGAGTATTATAACGTATACAGGAAACTGTATAATTGTAATATAATGAGAGAGAGAAGTAGCTTCTTAATTAGCATAAATGTGTTTCTTAAATACAGGGTGATTCACGAGGATTTACCGCCACTTACGGAGCTTATTTCCGAAGACATTCTGAGCAAAAAATGTCATATAAACATTTGTCCTAATCTCAATATTTTCAGAATTACACTAATTTGAAGTTGTTTGTAAAATACCATTATTCTTGAGTTTCAAGGATAAAAACAATATTAGAAATAAAGAATGAACTATTCAGCAGTATCATTTGTTCAATCAGATAGTATTCCGAAGCTAAAAATGTGTTGTAAATTTCACAGTTTCTTCGTACAGAATTTTTTTTCTATTTTTAACTATAAAATTACATTTTTCTTACGCATTCATCACAACTGTTGCAAATCACGCCACTCTTGTAAATTCTTCAATTGTACATTAGGATGTGTAATTAAACTGTAAAGAATCAAATTCCTAAAGTCGTATGATTTGTAACAATTGTAGTGATAAGTGCGTAAAAATAATGTAATTTTTAGTTAAAAACTGTAAAACAAAATCTGTAAAAAAGAAATTAACAACACATTTTTAGCTTCAGAATACTACTCAATTAAAGAAATGATACTTCTGAATAGTTCATTCTCTATTTGTGATATTCTTTTACACTTAAAGCTAAAGAAAAAAGGTAATTTACTTACAAATTCATATCAGTGTAACTCTGAAAATATTGAGTTTTTTTATTTTAGTAGGTTATTTTACGACGCTTTATCAACATCTTAGGTTATTTAGCGTCTGAATGAGATGAAGGTGATAATGCCGGTGAAATGAGTCCGGGGTCCAGCACCGAAAGTTACCCAGCATTTGCTCATATTGGGTTGAGGAAAACCCCGGAAAAAACCTCAACCTGGTAACTTGCCCCGACCGGGAATCGAACCCGGGCCACCTGGTTTCGCTGCCAGACGCGCTAACCGTTACTCCACAGGTGTGGACGAAAATATTGAGAATAGGACAAATGTTTATATGACATATTTTGCTCAGAATGTCTTCGGAAATAAGCTCCGTAAGGGACGGTAAATCCTCGTGAATCACCCTGTATACCATCTGTTCCTGAAAATAAATCAGTATCATTGGGATTATTTAACTTATTATAAAGGGACGACATTCTGAATAGGGGCGAATTTTTATGACTGACAGTCTTTCATCTAGGAATATGGAAAAATACTTTTTACGTGACTTAACGAATGGGGCATAAAAGGGAATTAATTTCAATATATCTGAAGAATCGATTTTGTTTGTGAGTATTCTCCTAAGAAATAAAATGGTGCATGCTGATCTCCTATGTTGGAGGGATTTCATATTAAACATTTATCTTAACTGTAGTGTTGGTGTCCGAATAAGGCAAGAATTTTTAAACAATCTAAAATACATTTATCTTAAAAATTTATTTTGAATAATTTCAACTACATGTTGTTGACCTTTATGCATTGGGTCCCATATTTGACAACAATCCTACGAAGGAAAATAAAGTATAGATTATGTCTCGTGACCAGAATATATTACGAAAAGGAAATTTATCCTTTACAGAGGTGAAAGTATTCAAATATCTTGACGCAACAGTAACAAATATAAATTACATTCGAGAGGAAATTAAACGCAGAATAACTATGGGAAGTGCCTGCTATTATTCGGTTCAGAAGCTTTTGCCATCCAGTCTGCTTTCAAAAAAATTAAAAGTTTTAATTTATAAAAAAGTTATATTATCGGTTGTTCTGTATGGTTATGAAACTTGAGCTCTCAGTTCGAGAGAGGAACAGAGGTTAAGGATCTTTAAGAATAAGGTACTTAGGAAAATATTTGGGGCTAAGAGGCATGAAGTTAAATTTCGTTAGATAATGCGCTTCCACACACTTGTATTAATTCTGTTGGAATTTGATCGATATCTGGGGGTTTATAATTTTTCAGACTTTTTTTATCGCAATTGGGACTTCAGAAAGTGTGGGTTCTGATATAAATGGCTCAGCAGTTTGTATTTCAATTTCGTCCTAATCATTTCTATTTGGCCTATGTATATTTAGTTAAGGGTGTTTGAGAATAAGGTTCTTAGAAAAATATTTGAGGCTAAGAGGGATGAATTTACAGGAGAATGGAGAAAGTTACACAACGCAGAACTGCACGCATTGTATTCTTCACCTGCCATAATAAGGAACATTAAATCCAGACGTTTGAGATGGACAGGGCATGTAGCACGTATAGGCGAATCCAGAAATGCATATAGAGTATTAGTTGGGAAGCCTGAGGGAAAACGATCTTTGGGGAGGCCGAGACATAGATGGGAAGATAATATTAAAATAGATTTGAGGGAGGTGGGATATGATGGTAGAGACTGGATTAAGCTTGCTCAGGATAGGGACCGATGACGGGCTTATGTGAAGGCGGCAATGAACCTCCGGGTTCCTTAAAAGCCAGTAAGTAATTAAGTAAGTAAGTAAGAGGGATGAAGTTACAGGAGAATGGAGAAAGGTACACAACACAGAACTGCACGCATTGTATTCTTAACCTAACATAATTAGGAACATTAAATCCAGACTTTTGAGATGGGCATAGCATGTAGCACGTATGGGTGCATCTATAAATGCGTGTAGAGTGTTAGTTGGAAGACGTGAGGAAAAGACCTTTGGGAAGGGCAAGACGTAGATGGGAGGATAATCTACACTAATAAATCTGTAGCTGAAATTTTTCTGGTAATTTTCGATTTTCCAAAAATAATTGGTCGTAACATATATAATTAACCACCCTGAAACCGAAAATCGCTTTTTTGAAATTTTTGTTTGTATGTCTGTCTGTCTGTATGTTTGTTACCTTTTCACGCGATAATGGCTGAACCGATTTCGATGAAAATTGGAATATAAATTAAATTCGTTGTAACTTAGATTATAGGCTATATGGCATTCAAAATACGTTAGTTAAAAGGGGGTTATAAGGGGGCCTGAATTAAATACATCGAAATATCTCGCTTATTATTGATTTTTGTGAAATATGTTACATAACAAACGTTTCTTTAAAAATTATTTCTGATAAGTTTTATTCCTTGAAAAATTTTGATAGGACTGATATTTAATGAGATAAATGAGTTTTAAAATTAAAATAACTGCCATCTAAGTCGGTGTATTGAAATAAAAAACAAATGACTTCGTCTATAAGGGGCCTTGGACACAACAATCGAAAGCTATTAAACATAGCCTACAGACAATGTTTCTTTTTTGTATGAAGTAATATCAGAAGCTAAATTAACCGATTTGTATAATTAATTATTATTTCATCATTGGAAAGTGTAGTTTCTCTGGATGGACATAATGCTACAATGTTATTACAGTAACTTGTGAGTGAATTGAGGACAGGTAAGATTAAAATTGCTTCTTATGCACAGAAAACTTGATAGGTTATTCTGTATATTCATTTCCTGTATTTCTTATAATAATATTTATGAACATATTCATTTTTATCTCAGAGAATTAACGAACAATGAGAGTGTATTGATTTAGTATGCAGTAATAGTACGTTAGCTTAGCAATCCATTATTTTATAATTCAAATTTTAACTATGCTCAATTGAATCGTGTTAAAATACATAAAATACATATGCAATAAATACAATGCAAAAAATGGGTAATGAGCCAAGCAGATTATGTTGCGCTGTTGTAAAAGTTGTTCCTCCTGAGATTCAAGAGCTCCCACAACAAATTAAAAACTTTCTAATTCGAGTACATCCGTTATCAACACACTTTTTCATAATATAATATAATGTAAACATAATAATAAATCTGTAGCCAAAATTTTTCTGTTAATTTTCGCTTTTCAAAAATAATTGTTAATAACAATTAAGAAACATGTTAAAGGAATTGTCATTGCACCAAATGAGTGGTCTCTGGATCAAAATGATCGCATTTAAATATTTTAAATGCAATTTAAATTAAATAACATATTAAACGATTTATCCTTCTATCAAACACGGATGTTCCCTGGATCAAATGTTCTATTTTAATTATGTAATTACTTTATATTTATTTCTAACGGGTGCAGCGGAGCGCACGGGTACGGCTAGTATTAAAATGAATTTGAGGAGATGAGATATAATGCTAGGGGCTGGATTATTCTAGTTCAGGATAGGGACCGATGGCGGACTTATGTGAGGGCTGCAATGGACCTCTGGGTTTTCTAAAAGCCATTTGTAAGTAAGCTACGAAGATTTCTCGTGAATATATCATTCCCCTGTTATTTCTCAAATTCTCGTAGCTCCATTTTTGTGTGTCATCACCTGAGCATTTAAAATGACACTAGATGAAAACGACTTCACAAAATGCGTTATCATAACATTACCTTCCACCGCAAGTTCCACAAAAATCTCAGTAGAATTTGTTTCCTGCTTCTTGACGTAAAACCCCCATGCAGCAGCTATTCGTCTTAAGGGTGCACCGCTATGGTAGTCCAGCCCCTTTATAATGCGTCGCTTGTCGTGCTCTGCATGGAGAATCTGTATATTTTATGTGGAGCGTCCTATTTATGCAGTGCAATGTATAAACTGCTCCGTCTGTGAATACATTCCCAAGCCCCAGTGTACGGAATCCTGGAAAGACGCCGTACATGCATTATTGAAATGGTTCATATATCAAATGACATCTTTTATTCACTGAGTTTGGTGTCACATCCCACCTAAACCTCATGCATTTTCTCATCACAGTTTTTCCAGTATCATTTACTGCACAATTGTC
The DNA here is from genome assembly GCA_025594305.2 of Periplaneta americana. Classification (NCBI taxonomy): domain Eukaryota; kingdom Metazoa; phylum Arthropoda; class Insecta; order Blattodea; family Blattidae; genus Periplaneta; species Periplaneta americana. The sequence continues at coordinate 11,856,543 of JAJSOF020000036.1, read as the reverse complement.
ACAGAATGTCAAGTTACGAATCTTCAGAAAAATACAATTTCAGTTTAGTGATGTAGTGATGTATAAAGACTCTGACACAAACACACTCAACATGTCCAATGACCCCCAGCATTACCATAGATGATCACAAAATAGAAAGAGTGGACTATTTTAATTATCTGGGAACGATAATTAACAATGAAAACGATGAAAATCAGGAAATACAAAACAGGATACTTAAAGCTAATCGTTCTTATTATACAGACGTGGACAAATTGTTAGCAAAACTGACGATTTTTATGGTATAATTTTGCAAAATTTGGCTTTTCAATTTTGACTGCAGTTGACATTTTTATGATTATAGCACTCAGAATTAATGTAAAAATGTCAACTGCAGTCAAAATTTAAAAGTCAAATTTCGTAAAATTATACTATAAAATCGTCAGTTTTGCTAATAATTTGTCCACGTCTGTAATCTTTACCCATTTTCAGATCTAAACAAATTCACCCAAATACCAAAATGAGGCTTTACAAGACAATGATACGCCCGGTATTAATTTATGGATGCGAAACATGGGTTATGACCAAAAAAACAGAAAACATAATCAATAGTTTTGAAAGAAAAGTGTTAAGAAGAATTCTCGGACCCGTTAGAGATAATGGGATCTGGAGAATAAGATATAACAAAGAAATTTACAATAGTTACAAAGATTTGGAGATTTCAGTAATAGTGAAACTCAAAAGATTGGAATGGGCTGGACATGTTCAGAGAATGGACAATTCAAGCATACCGAAGATGGCTGTGCAGGAGCAGATATATGGCAAAAGACCTACTGGAAAACCTAGGAAAAGATGGAAGGACTCAATCAAGGAAGATTGCCAGCAGCTACTGAAGTGTAGGGATTGGGAAGTGAGAGCCCGGGATAGAGAAGATTGGAGGCAGAGAATCAAGAAGGCCAGGGCCCGTTTTGGGCTGTAGCGCCGATGATGATGATGATGATGATGATGATGATGATGTAGTGCTGTATTTCTTATCTCAGGTAATTATGGCAAGCCGAAGTATACTGGTGTAGTATACTTAACTGACTCTTCGGTAGTGAGAGGTAATATAAGTGAATTTGTAAGGGTTAATTTCTAACCTCTAGTTAAGTCAGTCAAATTGAAACACTAACCACGGCCATACTCTCTCTTAGTCTGTGAATATCGATTGTGTCTAAAATATTGGATTGTATATTCTAGGCCTAGTCAGTTCATCTGGGAATAATATGCATAAAAAATAATTAGTGTGTGGACTTTACGCGGGGCAGAAGAGAAACTTCCGAAGTTCAATATTCCCAGAATTGCCAAGAACTACAACTACTACACCTGTAAAATATGTATATATGTGTGTGTGTATGGTGATGAACTGTTGCATGTGCGTATATTAATGTTTTATTTTCGCTGGCAGAGTTAAGGCCATAAGGCCTTCTCTTCCACTCAACCAGCCTTAATCAATACAATACATAGATTTAAATTACAAATATTTACACTACACTTAAAAGGTTCTCCAGCAATATTCTTCACTACACATTTATTTAAATTTAGATAAATCTATAAGGTAAAGTAGTAACTTAATTCATGAGCTAATTTATTTCAATGAATTATAATTAATTTAATATTTGAGATAGCTAGCAAAATGATGAAAATTAATTTAATATAAGCTTACTAGGACTATGTTACAGGGAGAATATATATATTTCTATTTCTATAATGAGAATATTAATGTAATTGCCATTAGAGGTTTTGTAAATCTATTTAGAGAAATTAATGATAATAATAATAAGAATGGACAGATGTTAGTTTCGTTATAAGTAACAAATATTAATCAGCAATTCATCTGTTAAGTAAGAATTCATGTAATTTTGACCTAAATGAAGCTATTGTCCAACAACCCCTTATATCACTCGGAAGCGAGTTCCAATTTCTAGCAACTGAAACTGTATAGGATGAAGAATATAAAGATGTCTTGTGGTAGGGTATACTGAGTAAATTGTTATGATGAGATCTTGTACTTAGCTGATGATATGCGGATAAATTTTGAAAACGAGAAGCCAAATAGGTTGGGGTAGCGGTGCGCAGAATTTGAAATAAGAGAACAAGAGAATGCAGGGCTCGTCGATCGCTTAGCCTTAGCCAAGACAGAGTTTGGAAAGACGGGGAAACATGATCATACTTACGAATATTACAAATATAACGGACGCGCGCATTATGCACACGTTGTAGCCTGCTGCTCAAATTTGCATTTAGGTTACTTAATATAATATCGCAGTAGTCAAAGTGTGGCATCACGAGTGTTTGTACAAGGATTAATTTTAATTTATCAGGAAGAAAGTGCTTCAGTCGCTTTAATGAGTGAATAATGGAAAATATTTTTTTGGAAGTGTGATTCACTTGTTCATTCCATTCCAGGTGACAATCCATATAAATGCCAAGGTTCTTCACAGTCGAGCTGTATGGAATAGTAGTATTATTTACAATTATCGGTGGCAAATTTTGTTTGTCACACTTCGATCTTTGATGTTCTATTAAGATTGCCTGTGATTTACTTGCGTATCATACGTTGCTCCTATTATATTTGCTCCTTTTAGTGTAAGTCTATAGGCTGAATATGGGGTGATTGAATAAGTAAGGTCTTATCTGACAAGACAAGGGAGGTGTAAATAGGCCTATATATGATAAATTTGTTTGTTTCAAAGAAAAAAAACTTCGATAAAGATGAAAGTATGTATAAAATGTACTCAGACACAGTGTGCAGAGTGCAGAGATGATGAAGAGATGTCTTATAATCTTTTTCAGAAGGAGAAGAATGTTTTGTATGATTGGCGTAGGTTACCCAATGCAGTTCTGAAAGTAATGTATGCCAGCGAATATTTTTGTATTCTCTGTGAGTGTAATCATTTTGTTCAACTTGTAAGATAGGTATATTTTTTGCAGTTTGTTTGGAGAATGAGAATTTTTATTTCAGCGTTTCGGTAGAAAGTCACTCCCAATTAAATTTACTCTCTAATTGAAAGTAATCTGATTATATTTATGTATGTGACCAATGTGCAATAAAATTTTATCTTTTAAAAAAAAAGCTCTAAATTTGTGGATCACAAATGAAGTACATAAAATCAAATTGTGCATAATTTTGAATTTTTTTACAAGAACTTTTATTTTATTTAAAATTTTTGTATAGTGAACTACAATTTAATTCTCTTTTATTATGTGTCAATTTACAGAATAAAGATAATATTTAGGTACTTACTTTTGTCTTATATAGTGAACTACGTTTTATTCTAAAACACTGATACTAGTTGGGCAAGGCATTGCATTAATTGACCGTTGGCGGTGTACTTACGAACATTCACTAAACCATTGACACTTCACAACCAAACTGCAGAAGAGCGGTTACTAAATGAGTGTAATTTCAGTAATTTTCAGTAAAATGTAATATATATTTATGGCGATTTACTTCAAAATAAGTCAGACCAATTTTCGTCGTATTTGTTTCACTCATAATCGACTGAAATTATTATCGACCACTCTTATGCCTTCGCCGTCTATTTTAAGATTGTTGGTAAAATTGCACTGACGCCTTCAAAGGTATGACTGTATTCAAAATTACTAATTGGAACGGTCTTAACAGGACAACAGCTGTAATCTCATCCAACAGCCTTCATAACTGCGTTTATTTTATTATGCTATAAAGTGAGCTGTGCACACAGTGGCACCTGCGTCATTTTTCCGAGAGTGTGAAATTACAATGCTTTCAGCGTATTAAGTAATGTGTGATGAGGACATCATATCTGTTGAAGATTAAGAGACTGTGTTTGTTGAATATAAAGAGACCCTCTCTATTGAAGATTAACCCTTTCTTACCTATAGATACCATATGGCAATAATTAACTTTATAGCATATATTTACTTGTGTGTTACATATGAAGGTAAATTTTGCTGGATAACATCTATTTCAATACATTTTCATCAATATAGTTTTGTTTCATACGTTGCCACTCCCGTAACTTGGTCACTGAATTGGTCCTAATACAGCTATTTGTTTCAACATGGATTGCTTGTAAATTTAATTTGGGTTAGAAAGGGTTAAGAGAACCTCTCTGTTGAATATAGAGAGACCATCTCTATTGAAGATTAAGAGACCCTGTCTGTTGAATGTAGAGAGACCCTCTCTATTGAATATTAAGAGACCCTGTCTGTTGAATATAGAGAAACCATCTCTATTGAAGATTAGGAGACCCTGTCTGTTGAATATAGAGAGACCATCTCTATTGAAGATTAGGAGATCCTATCTGTTGAATATTAAGAAAAATTTTCTGCTGAATATTAAGAGAGAACGTTTGCTGAATACTAAGAAACCTTGTCTGTTGAATATTAAGAGACTCAGTGTGTTGAATATAGAGAGACCCTCTCTATTGAAGTTTAAGAGACCGTGTCTGTTGAATATTAAGAAACGTTTTCTATTGAATATTAAGGGGACAAGATAGTCTAGGTGTTTTCATAGTGCGCAATGTTGATTTTAAGTAGTTATTTCTCCGAAAGTATAAAAGGTGTTATTTTCAAATTTTTACATATTACTTTACATGCTTTTAGGATTATATTGGTGGTTAGTTTGTTATATTAACTGCTATAATTGAGTTTAAAAAAATTGTATTCAAAAGAAAAAACAAAAAAGAAATATTAAATTCATGCAACTTTCTCTTGAAAATTGTTTAATGTACATGGCTAAAATTTTTCATACATATTTGAAATATACTTATTTACGTTCACTAGCAAAATTATAGATCTAGCTCTAGTTTATCAATTAAAAAATATATATACTTTTATAAAAATTCTACCCAGAAAAACCTGAAATTTGCAACACAAAAATACATCTAAATTTCGTAATACATATTATATCAATATAAAAGTGCTACCATTGAGTAATTATATGATGTACAATGAGCGTGCAAAATTTCAGCTCTGCACCACTAATAGTTTCTGAGATATAGGTGCATGTATGCTATATACATAAAAATGTTGTTTTAAGAAAACTGCTTTTAAAAATTAATATCAAATTCTGACTTACTTACAAATCTACATTAATTATAATATTACTACTACAACTATTTAGGTCTACATCATTACTGTTAATTTACAACACTATCACTACTGATATTTACAACGTTTTCACTTTCACAATTCAATGAAGGGGCGTGTCACTACTGATTTAATGAGACACCCGCTTGAATTAAAAACTTTTTTTTGTAGGTTAGACACATCGCATCATTATAAAACTATATATATTCTTGATCAGGAAGATTCAGAGAATTTATTTCCGTTAAAAACAAAAATTCAATTTTTTTATGGTTCTGAGTACCTTATCCTCTTATGAGAGACTGTCTGTTGAATGTAAAGATACTCACTCTGCTGAATATAGAGAGACTCTCTCTATTGAAGATTAAGAGACCCTGTCTGTTGAATATTTAGAAACGTTTTCTGTTGAATATTAAGAGATTCTGTCTGTTGAATATTAAGAGATCCAGTCTGTTGAATTTGAAGAGACGTAGTCTGCTGAATATATATTGAAGATTAAGAGACTTCTGTTGAATATTAAGAGACCCTGTCTGTTGATTATGAGAAACTTTGTCTGTTGAATATTAGGAGACCCTATCCATTGAAAATTAAGAGACCCTATCTCTTTAAAATTAAGAGACCCTATCTGTTGAAGTATAAGGGACTATCTGTTGAACATCAAGAGACTGTATCTGTAGAATAAGAAGACACTATATCTGCTGAAGACCAAGAGACCGTATCTGTTGAAGATCAAGAGATCATACTTTTGGGCTCTATCTGTGGAATATCGTGACACCCCATCTGTGGAATACCAAGAGGCCCCATCTGCGGAAGACAAGGAAGATGCCCCAACTATGGAAGTATATGATGATAGTGATAGAGATGGTGATTGGAGTGGAGATGTCAGCGATGACAAGTCTGTGGAAATGAAATACAGGAGAACCTTTCTCAAAGAAAAACTCAGCACTCTTCTCGATGAACTTTTACTTTATGGCGTCATATGTCTTAAATATGATGACGACGGCGATGATGAGGAATTAAAGGGAAAAACAACTAAATAGTAAGCATAGTTCGTCCTTGTAAAGGAATGAATTTGGATACGAGAAGAAACAATGTAAGCTCCAAGCCGGTAGGCTATATGTCTCACTTTGTGTCGCTCTTGAAGAGAAAATCCGAAAGATTAACGTAATGCATTTGGTGCTACTTTAAAAAGAAGGGGAAGAAATGTCACAGAGCACTGTCGGAAGTAGATTTTGAAGTAAGAGGCAAGGTCGGATAAGATGTATAAGACAATTATCGACATCAGATTCGCTCAATGAATTGTTATAAATGTTCACTCGCTACCGTGTAACATTGCCTTGCAGTTGGTTGCGTAAGAGGCTTACAGGCAACGAATCCAGGCTTGCAGGACCGCTACTAAAGCCTTCCAATCACAGGTACACGAAACGAAGGAAGTTGAACACTAATGAATTTTTTGTGCATGACATTTAAAGGCCCGATAGTTTGAACACGCTTGTTAATCTCTGGACACGCTGCGTATCTAGCTAAAACTCGTACCGCAGACAAAATCCCGGTATTAGTGGAGATAAAACCTCTGTTCAGGGACTAACGATCGTGATGCCTCTGCGGTTGAAATTTGTAGTGAGAGAGACTGCATAGAGCACAGGTTTTGCTAGGTGCGGAAGAACATACTGCGGTCTAAAGCAAAGGCATATTGAAGCTACTGTCTCATAAACTACACATTTTTACACTTACAAGGGAACCGTCCCAGGTCGTGGAGCTTGAATTTAATGAAAATTCATATTTAAGCTAATTTTCGATCGTTAAGAAACATGATAATAGTCGTTCGTTTCGCTTTTTCCTCGTTTACGAAATATAGTGACTTGAAAATCGTTGCTACTTATGCCGCTTCTTGAATGGCACCGTATCACAGCTCTAGCATTAATGCTCCAGTCTATTTTGTTTTCCTCTTAACTCACATTGATACAATACTCTTGCTGAAATACCAATTCAATTTGAATTTAAAATGTGTAGTAACTTTGTGACTCACCTTAAATATGATAGCAGGATTCGAAATGAAGTGGTCGGAACAAAGAGCCATTCAAATAGTACAAACATTTTATATAGGCTGCTTTTTCACACTCTACTATAGTCATGTCAAGTGACGCCCATAGGCGCAAGCGCGTGCTTTAGAGCTCAGAAGAACCTGAGCACTTTACAACGGAAAGGAAAGAGACAGACGAAAGAGGTAGTATATGCCGCTTGACCGAGCTATAGGCTATACAGGGATGGGCGGCATTGATTCAATGGTTAATGGAAAGAGAATTTATTAAAATTGTATCCATGTTAATTTTTAGATTTGTCTGAGAAGTATAAGTGCATTTTAAGAATGTAAGTTTTAATTTTAATGCTCATTTTTCACAAGTTTGCTTTTTTATTCAAAATGAATATTTTCTCAACTTCTTTACAGAAAAGTGAAATTTTCAGATATGTTTATTTAGTAACCTTACAGGTACTGAAACAATGTTTTCATAAATCTAATATAGCCTATCGTGAATACGTAACATTGAAGATAGTGTATTGAAAATTTTGAAAATATTCGCATGGAAATTGTTTATAAGGAAATGAATTAACAAAGTAACTACTGTTACATCATAAACAAAAGATACGTGCCCATATGTTGTAAAAACGTCAGCTCTATAGCTTCAGCAGATTTCGAGAAAATAATTTAATATTCTGATGATATGAATGTGCGCACCAATATCACCTTAAAAGCATAATGCGATAAAAGTTTTGTTATGCAATATTAGTTACAGTTAAAACATATACCTACTGTCTTCGCGCTACAAGTTGGCGCGGGGAGTAGATAGGCGGGACGGGGAACTTTACGCTACACCCTGACCTGAAAACTTCGTCCACTTACTTGGCTACACGGGAACGGAGTCAGACATAAATGATTCCGCATCTTCGGTGCTGTCGCTATGACTATCATTATCACATTTTTTAAAAATTCTGGAGTATGATCTGTCCATGATAATCGTCTGTTTATGTTCCAGCCGTGTATATTAATTCGAATCTCCCAACAAAGCCATTAGCCCCACCTGATGAACAACAATGAGTGTTCTGGACACATTTGCGGTAGTCAAAACTCCCGTAACATTTTTATCGTGCCAGAACTTGGGAAAAGTTATATTGGTAGGCCTATCTATCCGCATTTCGTCCAGATACAAAATCGGTTTTTCCACTTTCCTAAGCTTTCTTATTCGCTGTAGATATCTTCACGTATTCTAATTTACAGTGTTTTCCTCAATTTTTTTTTTTTTTTGCTGCACACTTCTTCCACCTGAAATCCTTTTTCTTCAGTATTCGTCTTAATGTTGTCTTTCATTTCAAATCAATTTTCTCTTGTAAAAGGGTAGACGTTTGTTGCAGCTTGGTACTATTTTTTTACTTGTTATATAACGACACTGTAATAACTACTAGCTTCTTTAGTGTCGATTGAATTGATGATGGCGAGATGGTATTTGGCGAAATGAAACCAAGGATTCGCCATAGATTACCTAACATTCGCCTTCCGCTTGGGAAAACCTCGGAAAAAACCCAACCCAGCGCAAACGGGAATCGAACTCACTCCCGAGCACAACTGCAGATCAGCAGGCAAATGCGCTACCTCCTGAGCTACGCCGGTGGCCCTCTTTCTTTTTCAAATAGAAATTCTCAATTATATCTTTTTGTCAATCTCCCGTCGAAGTCATCTACATTTGCGTTTCGGTAGTCTGGACGTTTACATTTTTTCTCCCTCAGGTGTCGACAACGCACTTTCTTCTGTGCAGTATTTCATTTCATTCCTTATACGCTGTATTGTTCTTGTGGATAGATTAGAGTACTTTTCTACCTTTGCTGTAGGTTTCGTAAGAGGAATGCAAAGACACTGTTGTTCTTTTTCTTCGTCACAGAATTATTTTGCACTTCTAATAATATTCCTTTCTTCGCTATAGATTGTCAATCCTTGTTTCCTCTTTGTCGACATATTTACAATAAACAAAAACTGCTATAAACCTAAATAACAGTATACAATAACATAAATTCTATTAACTATATTATTATCAACACTATTAACACGAAAAGCAAAGGATAACTAAACAATACAAGATTTGTAGTATACTGAAAACAATTGTCTTGTTGAAACTAATAAAACACTACAGTAAAAACCCCACTATTATTTTCACAAAGTCGCAAAGATTCATAGACACGTGCAGTAGATGTTTGTGAAACAGGAATATTGCAGCGAACAGCGCGGTGCGCATGCGCGACTGTTTCCCCTCCGCCCCGTCTAAGTACTTCAGCCGCCTTCTCCTGGCGTGACAACAGTAGGTAACTTTGCTGTGTACTATAATATTATTTTGATTAGTTCATTGATTACTTTTATAACGCTAAAGATACCATCCATATCAATTCAAACTTACTATGTTATACTCAATCTCTTTCTTTGGAATATCACTTTCTTTATGAATGATGTGTTTCATTCACTTCATATACTATAATTGTACTACTATGGAATTCATGTGAATATTCCTTCTTAACTCTTTATTATGTTATTAACATTTAAAACACAACTGCAATATTAAGAAATTGGGTTAGTGCTTTTGTTTTACAGACATTAAATGAAATATCAAACAGAAAGAAGCAATATAAAAATAACGATATAAAATTTCATGTTCCGTTTGAATCTGGCCTACAATTCTGTAATTCACTTCAATATGCTCCCTTACCACATCTTAAAAACGATTTTCTTACTGATATCGACAAACTTACTAAAAGCGCAATGAAAAATATTATTGGAATTCCTGTTGATAATCCTGATGCCATGCTCTATGCTTCCTGAAAATTCAATACTCTAGGTATAATAAAATCATCTTATTTACAACATATAAAAATATGCAATAGGTTCCAACGAATAACAAATGAACATCTTTACAAGAAATTTTGCCCAGGAGATGTCTGAATGTTTACAACATATTATTATTGGCGTTAAAAAGTTAAGTAAAGCTCCAGATAGGTCGGCCTTATAGGTTTTGACGTTAACTTTTGTCAGGTTTACTACGCTGCCATCTAGCTGTTACATAAGGAGTCACGTCATGATTCCCATTTCAATTGCATTAGCGACTGTACTGCCATCTCGTGTTCGTTTACGACGACCGGGTGGCGATCCTGGGGGTTGTTCTCTTTAAAGTGCTAACGATTTTAACGTAGCGATGATATATCTGTTATATATATGATCTAGGGCAGTGATGTCAAAGCAAGCGCATTTTTCTGACCTTGACGTCGTGCGCGGGCATCAAGCGCTAAGTATGGAAAGAACAAGGGTTGTATGAATAAGCAGCCTGTTGAATTAAGAAAACAGTGGTGCCAAACTTCAAACGGAACGTGAAATTTTATGTCGTTATTTTTATATGGCTTCTTTCTGTTTGATATTATCTATATTGTCTGTAAAACAAAAGTACTAACACCAATTTCTTAATATTGCAGTTGTGTTTTAAATCTTAATAACATAATAAAGAGTTAAGAAGGAATATTCACATAAATTCCATAGTAGTACAACTATACTGTACTAAATGGATGAAACATATCATTCATAATGAAAGTGATATCCCCCCCCCCAAAAAAAAGAGACTGAGTATGACATAAGTTGGAATTTATATTGATGGTACCTTTAGCCTAATCAATAAGCTAATCAAAACAATATTACAGTACAAAGCAAAGTTATCTAGGTGCTGTATATGGTTTAAGTGTAACTAATATTCCATAACAAAATTCGTATCGCATTATGCTTTTAAGGTGATATTGGTGAGCAACTTCCTATCATCAGAATATTAAATTATTTTCTCGAAATGTGCTGAAGCTATAGAGCTGACATTTTTACAACACATGGACACGTAGCCTATCTTTTGCTTATGATGTAACAGTATTGCTTTGTTAATTAATTTCCTTACAAACAATTTCCATGCGAATATTTTCAAAATGTTCAATACACTATCTTCAGTAATACGTATATACGGTATATTAGATTTACGAACACATTCTGTAAGGCTACTAAATAAATGGGCCTATATCTGAAAATTTCACTTCTCTATTACAAAATTTGAGAAAATATTTCTTTTGAATAAAAAAAATCAAACTTGTGAAAAATGAGCATTAAAATTATAATGCACGTATACTTCTCAGACAAATCTAAAAATTAACACGGATACAGTTTCAATAAGTTCTCTTCCCTTTATCTATTGAATCAGTGCTGGCCATCCCTGAATATAGCTCGACCAAGCGGCATATACCGCTTCTTTCGTCTGTCTCTTTCCTTCCGCTGCAAAGCGCTCAGGTTCTCCTGAGCTCTAAAGCGCGCGCTTGCTCCTATGGGCATCAATTGACATGACTGATCTAGGGTAAAACTTAACGAGCCACCGGCGTAGCTCAGTCGGCTAAGGCCCTTGCCTGCCGTTCTGGAGTTGCTCTCGGACGCAGATTCGATTCCCACTTGGGTTGATAACCTAGTTGAGGTTTACCGAGTTTTTCCCCAACCGTAAGACGAATGTCAGGTAATCTATGGCGAATCCTCGGCCTCATCTCACTAAATACTATCTCGCTATCACTATTACCATCGGATCTAAATAACCTAGTAATTGATACAGCGTCGTTAAATAGCAAAGTAAAAAAATATCAGGAATCAACTTTCCGATAGATTCATTTATCCTACATACAGTTCTTTCTTCCTTTCTGTCCATTCACGCTACAGAAAAATATCTGAATTGAACACTGAGTTAGATCAAGATAGGGCAGGAACCACGACCTGACTTGAAGCCGCAGATCCTGAAGCTTGTCACATGTTATCCTACACGCATTAACTGAACCGACAATAACTCTCTCGTTGGTGGTGACCATGGCGACTAGTTCACTAGAGTATTTGGGGATTGATGCAATTATCAAATGAACGGTCAGACAAATCAACCATTTAAGGGTCATCGCAGCACGCTGAAATGGATTTCATGAACGTGATGGTGTGTAAAAACAAGTGGTGGTGTTTATGGCTACAAATCTAACTGACCTGAGTTCGATTCCTGGTAGAGAAGTGGAAATTTATTACCCTTCTGTAGCGACTGGTATTTACTTGTTCTGTCCAAAGCAGCTGCTTTACTCCGTGATAGTCACATGAATGGAAAATTACACTACTTGTGAATGTTTCATTTTGATTTTTGAACGTAAACCTTTTTTAAACTTTTATACCTATAATTTAATATACAGGGTGTTAAAAAATAACACCGAACGAAGACGTTTATGTGGTAGGCAATGTACGTGTAATTACCGATTTTATATTTAATATCATAATCATAATATCGAGATAGGTTTGGAAGTAAATCCCGAAAAGACAAAGTATATGATTATTGTACGAAATGGAAATATAAAAATTAGAAATTTATCTTTTGAAGAGATGGAAAAATTCAAATATCTTAGAGCAACAGTAACAAATATAAACAATACTCGGGAGGAAATTAAATGCAGAATAAATATGGAAAATGCCTGTCATTTTTCGGTTGAGAAGATTTTATCATCCATCTGCTGTCAAAAAGTCTGAAAGTTAGAATTTATAAAACAGTTATATTACCGGTTGTTCTTTATGGTTGTGAAACTTGGACTCTCACTTTGAGAGAGGAACATAGGTTAAGGGTGTTTGAGAATAAGGTGCTTAGGAAAATATTTGAGACTAAGAGGGATGAAGTTACAGGAGAATGGAGAAAGTTACACAACGCAGAACTTCACGCATTGTATTCTTCACCTGTCATAATTAGGAACATTAAATCCAGACGTTTGAGATGGGCAGGGCATGTAGCACGTATGGGCGAATCCAGAAATGCATATATAGTGTTGGTTGGAAGGTCGGAGGGAAAAAGACCTTTGAGGATGCCGAGACGTAGATGGGAAGATAATATTAAAATGGATTTGAGGGAGGTGTGATATGATGATAGAGACTTGATTAATCTTGCTCAGGATAGGAACCGATGGCGGCCTTATGTGAGGGCGGCAATGAATCTCGGGTTCCTTAAAAGCCAGTAAGTAAGTAATCATAATACCAAAAGACCTTTATGCACGTAAGTAGTTACTTGACTTTAAAATTATAAACTTTATTAGATTAAGCACCTGAGGATTAGGACTTTATTTTTAGTGCCTTTTTTTTGAGCAGCATGTTCCATTACAAATGAGAACTAATATTACATGCCTAGATTTACTTTCAAGTACATTATCGATTTACATTATATATATCATGTTGCTGTTCTAGGTTAAGAATGGCTAATTATTAGTGTAGTTCATCTAAGATGTGTAACTGTCAAGATATTATTGCTACTTCTTAGTCTAACTTATTTTCCTATTCCTAACCTATGAAGAACACGTAAATAAGGTGTAGGCTACAAGGAATAAAATTATTTAATTTCCACACAACTATTTTTCCTTGTAGCTTTCGACGCAGTCATTTCCGGACCAGGATTCCATATCTCGAATTGATACATGTGCCCTTCCCCATCATCCCTGAATGTTTGTAACACTAGCCCGGAAACACCCTGTATATTGATAATTGAAGTGGAATGCAACTATTTAATAAAAATGAAACTAAATCAACATTGCCTTCTTGACTAGCAATCGTCTATAGAGTTCAATGAAGATTGTACAGTTGGAACAACTGGTAACAAGATAACAGCTCATCATAACACACTACTGCCATCTAGCGGAATGTTCGTAATGATGAGATGGTACAATAATACATTTTCAAGAGAGTTTAGTATTTCATAAAGTCAATTAATATTTTATTGTATTAGAGTACTTTATTTCTTCTAATCTTTATATAGGCTACTTTCTCCAAATGGTGTAATAGTCAATTAAATCCCACTCGAATTTTGATTTTCTCTAGATAGTCTAGATCAGTGGTGGGCAAAATAAACGCAATCCACAAGACAGGATTTAAATGGCAACTACATACTGTGGGAGGGGTTGCACTCTACAGTGCAGTGACGGATTTACAGACAGTTGCGCCACTACACTCCTAGCTACCATATCTAATTAGAATAGTCCATTCACGTGATATTTAATTAATCATTTTTCAAAGCATTTTCTTCGAAATTGGGATTAAGATCTCTGCATGCTATCTTCAGTTGCGCAAGGAGATGAGCATCGCTTAAGCGGGATCTGTGGCTGGACTTCATAAATTTCATTTTAGAAAACAGCTGTTCGCACTGTTAGGTTGATGAATACATACCGTCATTTCCCATAACTATAGTCCACGATACAACCATTCAAAGATCATTGTAGAAGTAACATAGACCGTTCGTAGATAGCTGCAGTGACTTGAATTCAAACTGCAGTACAGCAAGAATATAGATAAACGAGGTACTACGTTATGGAGTACAAAATTTGATTAGTTGTATCGTGGACAATAGTTATGTTCCAGGATCATATTTATGGGAAATGACGGTATTCATTATTTTTAAGGAAACTATCTAAGCAGTGGATATGTAGTACTGGACATCTTTTAAAAAAATTTAGCCCCTAGTAGACCTTCACATTCTGCTTTCAAGAAGCCATCATTCTGAAAGTCCAGTACCTCTAACTGCAATTCTGGGATAACATTTTCAATTTAAACATGAAAAGGAGTGGCAAAAATATTGAAATCTTTCTCCATCCTTTGAAAATCACTGAATCTGTGTTCTTTGAACTCGTATAACAGGTGGTATATTTTAAGAATGCACATATTTAAGTTCGCGTCCTGAATATTTGTAACTGATCCTAAACATGAGAAATGAAAGAACCGCCTTTCTTGTAAGTGTGATATCCTCTTGATTCATATGATTCTGCGAAAGACATTGTTTCACTAATGAAGCTCCGAAGTACAGCAATCCAGTATAATCCACCACGTACACGCGCAGTATTTTCATGGAGTGGGGAAGGGGAAAGTAGGGGGTAAGTTTGATGCTTAGCTGAGGTCTGACGTCACTGCGGCAATGCCGCAGGAATGTCCACCATTGGTCTAGATAAATCAAACCTCTAGTGAGATTACTGTAAATCAGCTGTCGTCACCACTCGCTGAAATGGGTCACGGGTATGCAGTGCATGGCAACATGCACCCTCGTGCAGGAGGAAGCGTACCCGCCGGCAGCCACGAATGCACGCTGGTGCTGTGCGAGACCTGCGGGTAAAAGACGCTAGCCCGAGAGTGCAATGTTCTGATGACCGCTGCTGTAAATCATGTTGAGTTTGTAACGTGTGTGGAGATACTACTCGCCGAAGTTTACCCTCATGGCGAGACCGCCTACTCTAATTTGGTCCGTTGCCGATGGCTAGTCCAAACTCTTTACCTAATAAAAGATCATAACCTTTGATGTCTCGTAATTATCTCAAACATTGATGCAGCCCGGATATGCATAGGATATTATATGTACGGGCTATTCCATATGAAATCTATCAGTAAAAAACCTCGCAATTTTTTAAAACTCTAATCTTTTCCCCTATTTATACAAGGTGCTGAGGAGAGTGCATTTTCAAAAATATGCTATCGAAAGGCAAACAATTTTCGTACTATTGAGCGACAAATATAGCGTATTTTATAAAAACAAGCCTCTTTCAGCGCTCAGAACTCTGGAACCATTTACTACAGAACATTGAAAGGGAGCTCATTTTGAAGCTGACATTTGGTAGGTTATGATAAGAAGTAATCCTTATTTTTATTATATACAGGGAGACAGATAATCTGATTTTACTTACTTTTAGGCTATTTGCCTATTTGTAAAAATTTAAAAAATATTGAGAAAAAAACCTTGCGTTATTAAGAGGGATTCGGCATTGTTTGCTTATTGGTACGGCAATAAGTTTCGAGGGTATTAAATAAATTATTTTCTCACGCCTAGACTTGAACGGCGCAGTACCGCACGCACTGGCCGAGAGGTGAAATAAGCGAGCGTCGGGCGTCATTTTACTCCTGTGTTTATGAAAACCTGTGATAAAGCTAGCCCAGCTATGCGCTACTAGAAGAAACATCACGTATTTATGTCTCCTTCCCTCCCGTCTCACAGTCAGCTGGTTAGTTCACGCACGTACTATTTATTTTCTTTATTTGATAGTTTCAGTACTTTCTTATCAACGGTGCACCAGTAAAAAAATATGTGTTTATTTGAACTTTCAATGCGAAATATAACCATATATTTTAAAAATATTTTTTCGTGGGCAAAGGCGTCTTAATGAAGAAAAATCTAAATTTCTTCATTTCCAAAAAAAAGTACGAAAAATTGTTTACATGTCAATATAAACTTTAATTTCTCAGCATCAAAATAAACCATGATTTTGATCATTGGGTGAAAGGGTTTCGGAGCCACAGCTAATTTTATGAAAATACGATACATTTAAATATTTTTAATTTAAACACTATGAAGTTCTGATGCCTCAAACTTTGCACAAAGCATTGTATCACAGTTGTCTACGGACAGAAAAAGTTTCATGGTATTTAAAAATTGCAAGGTCAATTTTCTCTATATTTCGGTCGATTTGAGATGGAATAGCCCGTACGTTATACTGTCCAAAGTTTGTTGTATTATTTTCTAATCCTCGTGTACAAAAACAAGCTGTACTGTATTTCATCTCACTTTCACATAATTTTCAGTAATTCTTCGTGCTCTATAAATCACGCACAACCACTGCATTACACTGCATTGCACAGTACTGCACTTTTTGTTTCTAGACATAATTTCTCTTTGTTTTCTATTAATAATATGAACGATACAGCCATGCACATTAGTGTCTGAGCTATATTTATTAAATATGAGTCTGCTGCACATAAATTAATAACGCATACTGTCTGTTCTCTTTGCGCACCAACTGGAGTCTGGAGTTCGCTAGATTAGGTTGATTGATTTATATTTCAATTTCTCAGTATTTTATTTTGAGAGCAACACAGACGAAAAGTAATACTCGTAAGAATAGGGGTGTTTCAAAAATACGGGGCATAATTTCAGGTATGTATTTCCCACATGTAGACAATCAAAATAGTTCATTACAACATGTGTCCGAAAATGTTTTATTTCCGAGTTATGGCCTTCACAACATTGAAATTCACTGGAACGTTTTTCTTTCCGCAGGTCGTTGCCGTCAAAGGAGACATTAAGAGGGCACTCTGAGAGTTCATTCCGAGGCGAAGGTTACATTCAGTGTTGTGTAGGCGTTAAACTGTGCGACATGTATTCAAATCAAGAGCTGGCAGAGATACACTTCATGTACGGTAAGGCGGACGGCAATGCTGCGCTGGCTCGTCGTTTGTACCAGGAGAGGTACCCACAGCGACAATGTCCAGATCGGAAGACATTTGTACGTCTCCATTATCGTCTGTGCGAGTATGGAAAATTTAACTCTCCTGGCTTGGGAAGGGAACTCCAGGAGTACAGGGGAGATTCTGGAGGCTGTGAACATGACTCCCTCTCGATTTCTACTTGTGGGGCCATTTAAAATCATTGGTTTATTCGTCTCCGGTGCCTGATTTGGAATCCCTTCGGAATCGAATTGTGGCATGTTCTGAGGACATACGCAATACTCCTGGAGTTTGGGATCGTGTTCGCAGGTCAATGAGACATCGATGTGAGATCTGTACTATTCAAGCAGGAGGTGGACAATTTGAACATCTTCTGTAATGACAACGACCTGCGGAAAGAAAAACGTTCAGGTGAATTTCAATGTTGTGAAGGCCATAACTCGGAAATGGAGCATTTCCGGACACATGTTGTAATGAAGTATTTTGATTGTCTACATGTGGGAAATACATACCTGAAATTATGCCCCGTATTTTTAAACATCCTGTAGACTATTTCGTTTATATGACGTCATTCCATTTTGGACCAATGAAGTGTAATGAAATTTTGAATTTCAACTAATCACAATCAGAAATCGCGATAATTTTTGCAGCTAGATTTATCGCTATCAATTTATCGCATGGTCGTTCTTTTGTTCAGTCGTTGTCGCCAACTGTTTCCCCGTAAATTAATGATCATGAATCCATTAACAAGCATATACACGGTTAAACTGTTCTTTCAAGTTTATACATTCAAGCAATGAACGTAAGATTGATATCTAATATTAATTAATATATTTACGCAGTGAAGACGATGTTCAAAACTGCGCACCATGTAGACACAAAATCTTCATGCATCTTAATTGAACGTACGTTTTGAACTTGATTATTTCAATATTCTTCCCAGATTGCATGCATACGCGTATGGAAAATTGAACCGTGTAGATGCAGCTTCAGTTCCATTACACACTGCAGCGAGAATGAGTTTGTCGAGCTGTAAAAATGCTTTCCTATAGCACGGAGTAACGGTCGAAATAAGGCACAGCTGACACATAGTCCCGCGCCCACAGGTAACAATTGTAACCTATAAAATTGTATTACGTGAATGAAATTAAACAATTAATAGAAAGTCAGATGTTCAAATTTATGTAACATCAGCGCATATCAAACCCAAAGATCTGTACAGTCTTTGATCAAACTGCCTTCCGTATGGCGTAATAAAATACGTGTTTTAATTATCTATACAGATATGGCTTCACTGTTTAGCAACATATGTCTCGCTGTAGTGTGAATACATATGCATTGCTATATAGCTGTTTCCACACAATATTACATAGTTCTTAGTTCTCGGTGTAGTGTGTTATGTAACGACGAAGTGCTAAATAAAGTGTGAAATTCTACTTTCACATCTTCATCTTCTAATTCCATGTCAGTTGTAGGCTATCTGAAAAAAAATTACACTACTTCATTCGGATTTGAAGAGTCCACTGCAAGAATGATGGATGTCATTTGGAATACATTTTGCAGGAGAAGCAATTGAAAGTTTGAAATGCTTAGCGCTCAAAGCTTAACTGTTATTTTCCGATCATTACTGGACAATGACTATCAGTGTTAATGCCATATAACTCTGTATGTACATTCTCTATGTCTTAAGCTATGTATTGACAGTCTTGGTTCATTTTCGACAAGAAAGTGACATCCATCATTCTTGCAGTGGACTCTTCATTTGATAACTGCGTTTTCAACAATTCTTCATTTAAATTAATCAGGTTATTTGTAATTATATTATAAAATGTTTAAATTATATTATGATTTCAGCAGATAATGGAAATGTATTTATGTTATAATACTAAGAGAAAAGTGTAGTACATGTAATGAACATTGTTAAACCTGTATTTCGCTTTTCGCAATTGGCATTACTGAATAATATTCAATTTCTTTATTGCAGTAATCGATATTCAATCTATCTCAACTTCATGTCTGAATAGGTTAAGTATTCGTAAATATACAATTATTAAAAATTTGTGAGCGAATTTTAGGGATATATTATTTATAATTTTTATTTTATTCACGAAATAGTCCTAATAAATCTCAGACCTCTCGTGACATTACTACAGATAATCTGGTCTGTATAGAAAGATGAGTCAAAGCGTATCGATGTGGCATTTCCATGTCCCTTGTAGGCTATCTGAAAAAAAAAAATTACACTACTTCATTCAGATTTGATAACTGCGTTTTGAACAATTCTTCATTTAAATTAGTCAGGTTATTTGTAACTATATTATAAAATGTAAATTATATTATGATTTCAGCAGATAATGGAAACGTATTTCTGTTATAATAATAAGAGGAAAGTGCAGTACATGTAATGAACATTGTTAAACCTGTATTTCGCTTTTCGCAATTGGCATTACTGAATAATATTCAATTTCTTTATTGCAGTAATCGATATTCAATCTATCTCAACTTCACAATGTCTGAACAGGCTAAGTATTCGTAAATATACAATAATTAACAATTTGTGAGCGAATTTTAGGGATATATTATTTATAATTTTTATTTTATTCACGAAATAGTCCTAATAAATCTCAGACATCTCGTGACATTACTACAGATAATCTGGTCTGTATAGAAAGATGAGTCAAAGCGTATCGATGTGGCATTTCCTGATGGTTATAAAGAATTGTAAAAAAAAAAAAAAATATTTTACAAATTCGAACGTATATAAGGAATTTAGGGTTGCAAGGGATAGTGAAGTGCATTCCATAACCTCTCCTATCCAAATCCCATCCTCAACCTGCCCGTGGTGCAACCTGCTTTTACAGATGAGGCTCTGGGGACCGGGTATATTCAGTACAACCACAACATCATATACAGAGTAAATGCCATATAGGTGGGTACCCCACCAATTTTACCCCTTCGGGCCGGCAACCCGTTGGTCAGTAATATCATAACTGCTTTCAAGTCTCACAATAAGCCTCGGATGGACCGGATTGATAATTCTATTACCTGTAATTAATCACGTAAAACTTTATCGGAACAACTGGATAAATCATCTGGATCGCATGCGTAGAGATAGAATTCCAAAGTCATGCTCCACTATCGTCCAAACGGGAAGAGATCTCTCGGTCGTCCAAAGAAGCGCTGAATTGAAAATTCAACTGTGAGATATCTGAAACATTTTAATGGAGCCTTAAGAACCATCAACCAGGTTTTCACAACCACGAAAACCCAAAAACATACCAGGTTAAAAGCATATAAAGTTCTAGCAAGACCTGTCCTCATGTATGGTAGTGAGGCCTGGACTGTTCGAAACTCAGATGTTCAACGCCTAACAACTGCGGAAATGAGATTTCTAAGGAGGACTGCCGGCTACAGCTTGCTTGACCACAAAAGGAATGAACTAATTGCAAAAGAATTGAAAATTACACCTATTTATGAACATCTCAACCACTATAGACAAAAATGGATTAACCATGTCAATAGGATGGACAGTTCCAGACTCCCAAGACAAATTCTCCGCTATGTACCACATGGAAGACGATCTTTGGGACGCCCCCTGAAAAGATGGACGGAGACCGTAACAGGCCACTAGGTCTAATACCTGCAAGGACGATTATGATGATGATGATGGTGATATTAAGTCAACTGCCATTATACAAGGAGCGCACTCAATTGAGTGACTTGGTGGCCGGGATTCCACAGTAATATGCACTGTTGGGCGAAGAATCTACGTAAAGATTAATTTTTAGTCCTACAGAATATATCTGTTATGGTAACAATGATTATTAGAGGAGAAAAATTCGCTCCGGAGCTGGGGATCGCATCCGGTTCTTGGTTTTACGTACCAAGTGCTCTAACCACTGAGCTATGCCGAAGTTCAATCTACAGCACCGGATCGAATCTCTCTCCTCTAGTGTTTTTTCCGTTCTGTTGAATGATCGCTTATCTCTGCTGAGGCATGTGGACGTGAAGACGCAGCCTGCTGGTCAGCCTTGGCCCTTTATGGGCTGTCATGCCAAAGATTTATTTTTTTAATATATGCTTCAGGTGAATGGTGGCACCGGATATGAGAAATGTAAGATACACCATTACATGTAAAGAAGTGCTGTGACGTAAATATACATAAAGTTGCCATTTGAGAAAAAAAACCTGACGTGATAGTGTAGGCCTATATCAGTGGTGGGCAAAATGAACGCAACCCACAAGACAGGATTTAAATGGCAACTACATACTGTGGGAGGGGTTGCACTCTACAGTGCAGTGACGGATTTACAGACAGTTGCGCCACTACACTCCTACCTACCATATGTAATTAGAATAGTCCATTCACGTGATATTTAATTAATCACTTTTCAAAGCAATTTCTTTGAAATTGAGATTTATATCTGTGTATGCTATTTTCAGCTGCGCAAGGAGATGAGCATCGCTTAAGCGGGATCTGTGGCCGGACTTTATAAATTTCATTTTAGAAAACAGCTGTTCGCACTGGTAGGTTGATGAATACATAGTCATTTCCCATAACTATGGTCCTGGAACACAACTATGGTTCACGATACAACCATTCAAAGATCATTGTAGAAGTAACATAGACCGTTCGTAGATAGCTGCAGTGACTTGAATTCAAACTACAGTACAGCAAGAATATAGATAAACGAGGTACTACGTTATGGAGTACAAAATTTGAATAGTTGTATCGTGGACAATAGTTATGTTTCAGGACCATATTTATGAGAAATGACGGTACTCATAATTTTTAAGCAAACTGTCTAAGCAGAGGATATGTAGTACTGGACATCTTTTAAAAAATTTTAGCCCCCAGTAGACCTTCACATTCTGCTTTCAAGAAGCCATCATTCTGCAAATCCAGTACCTCTAACTGCAATTCTGGGATAACATCTTCAATTTAAACATGAAAAGGAGTGGCAAAAATATTGAAATCTTTCTCCATCCTTTGAAAATCACTGAATCTGTGTTCTTTGAACTCATATAACAGGTGATCTATTTTAAGAATGCACATATTTAAGTTCGCGTCCTGGATATTTGTAACTGATCCTAAACATGAGAAATGAAAGAACCGCCTTTCTTGTAAGTGTGATATCCTCTCGATTCATATGATTCTGCGAAAGACATTGTATCACTAATGAAACTCTGAAGTGCAGCAATCCAGTATAATCCGCCACGTATACGCGCAGTATTTTCATGGAGTGGGGAAGGGGAAGGTAGGGGGTAAGTTTGATGCTTCGCTGAGATCTGACGCCATTGGTGTATATGATTTATGGACTTATCACCCCAAATTAATAAATATCAGCTGTTACTTTGCAGGCAGCAAAATTGACGTAGACCAGTAATAATAGATGTATGTATCAGAACTACAATCAGGGGTAAAGTAAATCGTGATAAAATTTATTACAAAATATTTTATCGAAATTAAAATACCCGATTCCCGTGCGAAAATAGAATGATTGTCAAATGAAAGTTAAAGCGTTGTAGCCATAAACAGGGACATCATTTTATTTTAATAACATTTCTAATATTAACCTGGCTATACCTTCGAATTAACGGTTGAGAACCGGAACCACTGTTTGCTACCCCCTTCCACAACTGGAGTTCGATAATACTGGCGTAAAATACAAACAAATCACTTTACTAGGTATAGGAGGAAAGAAAAGTAGTTCATCCATTTACGTAAACTAGGAAATATCGCGATTTTGAATTTGATCATTTTCATTAGGTTTTTGTTTAATCAAAATACAGTACTGTATTAACAATAAGATTTTTTACTCACGAACTGAGCTGTCCATGTGGACGTATTCATTAGGCCTATGCAGTGTATATTATACTGTCTACAGCACATTAGCGTACAATATAGAGAATGAAGTTAAATTGAAAAATAATCATAATATGGATATTTAAACGTATTTTTTAAAATGGTGACCGTTCATTTCGATACAGGCTTCAGTTCTTTTGTGCATATTATCGCACTGTAATATATTGTACCTAATTCCAATTACCACTTTCGTACTAGTAACACATGTTGAAATATTTCTGTACCTATTCTATAAAAGAGTACCTTACGTACTGTAAATTCACTCTTCATTTCTGCCCGATCCGAAAAGATAAAATTACTCAGACATGCTATCTACTGTCCGTACAAGACCCAAGTGATTTTGTCGCAGGGTTGTAGAAAGGGAGAAAATCACGTGACAATTAATTACTTAATGAGGGCCTTTTATTTGAGTTATTTTAAACAGTTGTATAATATTATGTACACGTCTAATTCCTAACAGAAATTAATGTTTTCAGAAAAGAGCTAAGACAGCCCAGCCACTAGCCTTTACAGAGGGGCGAGCAGAAGCGGGCGGGAGAAACCGGGATGCGACGTAGGCAAACGGACGACAGTACCTGTGCGAAAATATGATTCAATATTGAATGCTCTTTCGTCACTGGAAAAGACGAATATATTTCTGGAACGTACTATACTCACTATCTCAGTAGTGTTTACTATCACCGTAAGGCGACT